>JAMQGT020008188.1:0-196758 GCA_024447675.2 Pterophyllum scalare
GCTGATCAAAGTTCCTTTTGATCAGCCAACTCAGAGGTGATACGCTACATCTTAACCAGCTGTCCGCGGCTTGTAAGGGCAGAAAACTGGCGCTTCAGCAGCAATCACCCGGAGTTAAAGGGTTAAAAAACTCTTTTGTTACTATGGCAATAGGGTTAGTAAATAACACAAGGTGATTTTTTAAAAAATTTATTCTTATATGTGTGATTGCAGTTGTATTCCATTGATTTTTTTTTTAATGTCACTGCTAGCTGCAAAACTATTTGTCACCTTACATGCAGTGTTTAATTCTTATTTCAAGCTCTCCTTTCTGGATTTTCTACTTCAAATGATAACCTGCTAAAGATGTTAGTTTGATACTCTTCTCAGATACAGTAATGTGCAAAAGTCTTGAGCCACCCCTGATTTCTTTAGATTTCGCTTCAAGGGAGCCAGACTTGCTCTTGGCGGTCTTGAGCAATAGTTCTCCAGACTCTAAAAGCCTGAATGTCTTTCAGTTTTTCTTTAGATATGGGCTGATTTTTCACTCATTTTGAGTTCAGTTCTTGTACCTGACCATTTTCAGAGGAATGTCTTTTGTTTAAGCCTTTAACAATGACCTAATAATCTTTCTTGCATAAAGAAGGCTCCCGACTTAAGGGATGAACTAGTGTTGTGTAAAAACATAACAGAAAACAAAGACTGTTACTAGCAATCACAAAAACATGCATTTTGTTCTCATTTCTTTAGTTAAATATCAGAAAATTGCCAAAGATAACACAGTTTGATAGCATAAAATAGTATTTTGGCAACAAGAAGGTGATTCCCAAAAAGTTATTAGCAAAAAATACTTGGCATATTTCAGCACGATGTGCAGTGTGTCCTTACAAAATTGAGGAAGAAGTTCCATGCCTAAAAAGCTATCTTCAGCAGATGATCGGAGTCTGAAAGTCAAATAGGCCAAATAAATCATTGCATCTATTCTCAAATTTCCTAGTAAATATAAAGAAATGTGGGGTTGCTCAAAACCTTCGCACAGTTTTTACTAAGAGGAAAATTAAATTGGAAAAACTAGATAAATTGATGGATTTTTTTTCTCCTTGCTGCTCATTTAACTCTGTTCTCTGTACGCTGTGTTTCAGGTTGGGGATAAAACAGACTGGGATCTAGGTGTGGCCCAGAAGTCCATCAGCAGGAAAGGTGCCATCATGGTTCGTCCTGACAGCGGTTACTGGGCCATCTGCCGGAGAAAAGGTGGCAGCCTCAGCGCCTGCACCGGGCCCTCGGTCACCCTCAACCTTTATGAAATCCCAAAGAAAGTCGGCATATTCCTGGACTATGAGGAAGGGTCTGTGTCCTTCTATGACGCAGAGTCAAAGACTCACATTTATACTTACAGCAGGTGCAGCTTCAGTGAGCCTCTCTACCCATACTTTAACCCCTGTCTTCAAAACAATGGGACAAACATCACCCCGCTGGTTATATGTCCTCTCGAGGGAGGTGTCAGGGAAGAACTGGACATGGGCATCGAATTAGCTGTATGATGTGATGCTAATTTGCCCCATATTTTTGAACCAATTTTGGTTTAAACAAGTGCTTCAATTAGACAATCACAATGCTTCTTCCTACTGAAACCACATGTAGAAGTGTGTCTACCATAAAGGACTGAAAAAGTCTGTTAGGAGACATTTAAGGTGGAAGCTGCACAAACACTGTAGCTTGAATCTCATACATGGTTTTTGGCTTACCTTTAAATTTTATTATTAGTTATTTCTCACTATTCGGAATAACAGTGTACATAGATGAATCATAGACAGCCTCTTATCAATCAACCCTGTCACAGGCTAAAACAACATGTTATTTTTATTTTAACCTGCAAAGGCCAACATGCAAAACGCTTTAAGGCTGTAAGATGGTAGTAAGTTGTTCTCTTGCTGTTATAAAGTGGCTGCAAAGTGGGGAGTTTGTTCAACTGTTCTCACCTGATTATTATTTGCCTGCTTATTTCCTACTCTATCTTTTCAATAAACAAACTCCATAAAAAACATGATCCCATGCCCTAGTTGCAGCATGTCTGTGGTCTGCTACAATAGAGGAGGAGAAATGTCGGCTTCAGGTACATCATTTTCAACATTTGACCTTTTAAACCTTGAATTTGTACACTAGAGGAGCAACAATGAGACAATGCCCAAAACAGGAATGGTTTTATGGGTGGAGGCTGCTGACATTTTTCCCTCCTCATCTTTTCTGATGGTTTTTCACTAGGTTTGCACTTGGATAGGATCATTGTCACTACTGGTTGCATGAGACCCTACAGAGGTTGCACAGGTAGTCCAGTTCCTCCAGGACGGCACATCAATACATGCCATTATCAGAAGGTTTGCCTCCACTTCTTCTTTATTGTTTGTGACCGACAACATGCAGTTCGTGTCCTTTTAGTTGAACATTGTTATGCAGCCTAACTCAAGGAAGCCGAGAGCAGATGTGGTACGTATAAACTTTTTTCTGATGGTTTTCTCGAGATAACAAGTTATTTATCTCGTTATCACAAAATAACAATTACCGTTTTCTCGAGATAACGAGATAAATAACTCGGACTCAAGCTGAAAATGTTAGATTGTGGAGAACCTGACATTTTCAGCTTGAGTCCGTTCTTGGAAAGGTTTTAAGAACACTGAGAAACTGATCATGAGGATTCAAGAAAAGATAATCATCTCGTGATCTCGAGAAAACCATCGTTAAATGAACTCATTTTCTCGAGAAAACATTGTTAGTTTTCTTGAGGAAACAAAGTTCATTATTTCGTGATAACGAGCTAAATAACTCGTTATCTGGAGAGAACCATCAGAAAAAAGTTTATACGTACCATGTCCACTCTCGGCTTCCGTACTAATTTGACATAGTCAATGCTGTTTGTTCTGGCTTTGATGCACCCATAGCGCCTGCCAGAGGGCAGCAGGTCAAACAGTTCAAAGCCAGGGTGTGAGCTGTCCTCAATGATGTTTTTGCTTCTGCTGAGGCAGCAGGAGGTGTAGATGTCCATCAGGAAGGGGAGAAGGCAGCCAGAAGGTCAGCAGCAGGTTTGAGAGCAAGCTGTTTTTCCTGAGGACCTTCAGGAAGTGTAGTTGCTGATGAATCAATTCAATTCAATTCAATTTTATTTATATAGCACCAAATCACAAAAAACAGTCGCCTCAAGGCGCTTTGTATTGTGAGTAAAGACCCTACAATAATACAGAGAACACCCAACAGTCAAAACGACCCCCTATGAGCAAGCACTTGGCAACAGTGGGAAGGAAAAACTCCCTTTTAACAGGAAGAAACCTCCGGCAGAACCAGGCTCAGGGAGGGGCAGTCATCTGCTGCGACCGTTTGGGCTGAGGGGAGAGAGACAGGACACAAGACATGCTGTGAAAGAGAGCCAGAGATTAATAATAACTAATGATTAAATACAGAGTGGAGTATAAACAAGTAAATCAGAATCAGAATAATTTTTTGTCATTATGTGTCAGATATACAACGAAATTACATTCCAGAACACCCGTCCAAGAAAAGACAAACAAATAAAACAAACAGGGAAGATAAGTGTCTGCAGCCTTGCAGCCATCAAAGGTGCTGCCGTTTAAAAAAGATGGAAACATAGTGAAAACATAACAGCTGTGACCTTTATTTTGACTTTTTTGTGACCAACAGAGATCAGCAAAGATGATGACAAGCTCTGTTTTAACCTTGTAACCCTGCAAATCAAAGTATATTAGTCCAGTGTTAACTTAATGGATGTGTGTGTGTGTGTGTGTGTGTGTGTGTGTGTGTGTGTGTGTGTGTGTGTGTGTGTGTGTGTGTGTGTGTGTGTGTGAATCTAAGCTTGTGTGAGTCAGAAGAGACACAGAATTTGTGTGTATGGATGAGAGTGAGAGTTTTTTTCCCTTTTCTTATTTTTTCTTTTCCTTAATTTGGGCAGAGATGGTTGTTGATGAAGCGTATGAAGGTTCAAAAGGTTCTCAGGAGGACGGTTTTGCTCCTGATCCATATGAGAGATAAGCCAAAGAAAGAAAGAAAAATCACAAAAACGGAGCCAGGAGTTCATTGTTTTAATTGATTTTCCTAAAAATAAAAGCCAGTATAATAGACTAATGCCTTGATCATCCCAAATTGAGGTGTTTTATCCAAACGATGTTAAATTGTTGTTAAATTTCAAGAAAAAGTTTCCATGAGGAACTCAGTTTAAATGAAACCTTAACCCTCTGGCGCATAGCGGTCACTACAGTGGACAGCTGTTTAAAAGTCATTGTCTCCTAAATGCAGTGGTTTCTGTGGTGGAATTGCATTTCAGTCCTTAGAATGCTCTCTACTGCTTCCCTCCATTGAGGTTAATTCAGTGGTTAATTGTTGTAACTACAAGTGAACGTCATCGGAATCCAAGATGGCTAGCAGACAGCCACACTTGTTGACCACTCCTGGAATATCATGTCAAACCTTCTATTCTGGGAGAACCCTAGAGGTAAAAAAAAAAAAAAAAAGCTGATTGCAGGAGTATCAAAGTAACAATATTATTATTTTAGTTTTGAAAATTGTATTTCAAATAAGTAGGAAGTTACGATTAACTATGTGTCCAACAAAGAGGACGTCATGCATTGCTAAGTATATTTTTAACATAAGTCATGTAATTGATTTATCTTTCATTTTGACTGTTTTGGTTGCAATTCAATTCATTTTGGGTATACCTATAAGTTAGTTTTCAAAATATATCATTTTTGTGCAGATTAGTTGTAGTTTGTGTTAGTAAAAATGACCATTTTGTCATATTTTTAGACCACAAGTGCAGCAAAGAATAGGGACGACTATAAAATAGTCCAGGAAATTCCCTCTGACTCCAGTGACGATGAGTATAGTGACAGCAGTGATGGGGAGTGGCTGCCAGAGAACAATAGAGACATAGGAGATGAGGATGATGAAGGAGATGCAGACAGTCAGGATGCTGAAAGTCAAGATGATGAGGGCCAGGATGATGATAATCTTCAAAGCTTCTGTGGCCCATGCACTGATAAATGCTGGCTCCCTCGAGCAAAGCAGAAGAGGAAGACCCACTGGAACCCCACCTCCAGCAAAGCGCAGAACAGTGACCAAAGTAGCCAGTGAGGTCAGGTTCGGCACAGGAAATCACTGGCCCAAGCTCACCCAGGTCAAAAATGCAAACAAATGCCACGATGCTGCATGCACAAGGAAGACCAAACACATCTGCATGCAGTGCCGTGTGGAACTGTGCCCTGGATGCTTTGACAATTTTCATGTAGCTTAAGATTGATAAACTGAGCATATGCTGAGGTTAGGAGTTAGGAAAAGGTGTTAGGAGAGGAGTTTTGGAGATGCAGATGTTTGATGAAGACTGTTTGTTCTCTTTGTTTAGGCCTAAATATTAGGACTATAGAATGTTAGAGTGTGTGAAGGTATGTTCAAGTGTTTTTCAAAGCATACAATGAAATATGTGCTCATGGATTTATGATGAAACTCTGATTGGTTCATTCTTCCATTAAGTTTATACTGTTTTATGCTGAGTGCTTAAGTGCATGCAATCCACTGTTGTGGACATGTCTGTAACTTCCTGATAAAGTCAAATTTTTGAAAAAAAAAGTTTATATTTGTTTTTGTCATTCCCTAAGAAGAGTAAAGACTATTATAAAAAAAATCTTGACTCAGGATTTCATAATTCATGCATCACGGGGTTAAAAGAAACTTTAAAAAAAGTGCATGTGAATATTCTGTGACACAAAGCTGAATCAGAGACACAAAACAAAGTGCCAAACCTTGAGCTGCTGCTCTGCTAGAAAGCAAAACATAGAGAACTAAAAAAAAAACCTCTTTATGAAAATGTAGGATAAAATCAAATTTACTGATTTACACTTTTGTGCATTTACATTTCTTTATTTGGTAGATTTGTTTAAAGCTAAGATTTAGAAAAGAAGAGCAGTGATCATTTTGAATTTTGAATGTCTGAACAAATTGATATTAGATCAAGCATTAAAGGAAAAATTCAAAAAGCTAATAAAACAAAAATCAGTATGCCCTTCAGATAAATAAGGTAAATTATTGAGACATAAACAGAGTTTATGTCTCAAAAGGAGGGAGATAGACTAGGAGAAAATTAGAGATTTAACTAATAAAGATCTCAGTTTCATTCTAACAGGAGCCTGAACAACATCAGTGGAGCTGCAGGAAACTGGACTCTGATCAGTTACCTGAACAAACCGACAGCCCTAAAGACTCATAAAAAAAATAAAGGCTCCTGGTTCCACATGACGCTCAAGAAGAAGGCCAACATCTCACAAACAGGTGACCTGAGCGTTCGTGAACGATGATCTTTGTGTACGAGCCTGAGCCCAGGGAGAGGGTCAACAACAGGTGACCTCTCCGACGTGGGGGTCGATAACAACAGGTACGCCCAGTCACAGGGTCTCAGTGAAGAACCAGAACACCCTTAGTGATCAAAAGTCAAAGAACTCACAGGCAGAAACAATTGATTGTAATGTTTCAATTTCAGTAATGCTATATTCAGTAGTATGACTCATAAGTACTTCCATATTCATCTATCAGCAGCTCATATTTTTTTCTCCATCCCTCCACAGAACCTGTTGCATCAGCAGCCTTCATCCAGCATCCCCACAGTACCACCGGCCAGTGTTCCTCCTGCTGCTCCTTCAAACCCAGTACGATTTCTGGGAATCACAGGGATTTTTTCATGTGAAATGTGATGAAAACCGGACAAAAATGGATTCTTATTGGATCAGATCAAAGACTGTAAATTCTGTGCATTTCAACAGATGACAAATATATTTGTGAAATATTTTTAAGCCCTTACTGAGACTTGTTCAGCAGTTTGAGTGATGCTGAACATTCAAATTAAAACAAGAGACACCTGCTCACTCAGACCTTCAGGTGAAGGTAAGGTTATTACAGATGTTCAAAACACTGTCAATTTTAGCACCATCAAAAGACAGCTGACATCCAGAACAATACAGCTGACCTCCAGAAGCTCCTCCTGTCCTGAAGAAATGACCTCGCTGTGACTCTCATATCAAACCACCAAACCACCAAACCACCAAACCACACCAATAAACTTATAAACAGATAAAATTAATATTGAGCAGAATTGAGCTCATTGGCGCGATCCTCCACAGCAGTCCCAGTTTCTCATGTGGCCCCTCGGGGAAATGATTTGCCCACCTGTTCCGACTTGTGGATATAACACCAGCCCTGGTTAACAGGACTGCAGCTCAAATATTTGAGCTGTTCTGCTGAAAAATGACAATATAGTCCAAAGCTTCAAAGAATAACGGTGCTCTTTTTAATCAGACTCTTTATAAAAAAACAAGGATGTAGCTTCTAGGTCCGAAAAGTGAAGCACATATGGAATTCCTGTGCTGGAAAAAACCTCCAACCCTTTAAGCGTCTACAACAAAATGATTTATTATGTTTATCCGAATTTCAGTCCTTAACTCCTTCCACACGGTTTCTGTTTGAAAACGTTCAGCTTTTTCTGGAGAAGTGTGCTATTACTTTTCTTTTTTTGTAAATTTATACTTTTTTAAATATTTAAATTTTTATGATTTTTATTTTTGCCATTTGAAATGAATGGCAAATGCTTTCAATTTTCTTCAAAACCGCCTACTTTGAGATATAACTACTTCAGCATACTTTGAGCTAGAGAAAAACTTCAAACTTTAAACGAATCCCAAGAACTTGAGCTGTTCAGGTTTTACTCGTTACACAGTTTTCAAACAGTGACAGTTTAAGTTTTATGAACTTTTCTGAAATTTGTATTGGAAGCTTTTAGAGTGGTGACATCATCACTCACTGAAGAATTTCAGCTTGTTTTACTCCCACAAGTGTTGTTGTACCCACACAATTTATACTTGTGCTCTTTAATAAAATGTCCTTTGATGACCATTTTCCTCAAATGTCTGTTTTTTAAGTTTTGGCATACAAACACAGAGACGCACACTAAAACACATTTACCATATTTTACCGCAAAACATGAATTCTTATACAGTATATATGAACACACACATTTACACAGATACTTTGATTTTTTTCAATTTGCTTTATTTGAATTCAAAATTCTATACAACCAAATATTATTAGCTATTAATATATATATATATATTTTTTTATCTCCTTAGTGTTGTTAAAGGTGAAGAGATGGGAGAGGGGAAAATGGAGGAGATGGAGAAAAGGTGGAGGAAGAGCAGGCTATTTTTTTGCAGGTTGAGCTGGAGAAGCAGCAGAACCTCAGCTGAAAAACCAGAAACGCTTTTGCTTCTGTGTCAGGTGGTATTCCTTCAGCCCTTTGTTTTGCAGGATGAGCCTTTGGATCTCACTGAGGTTTAAAGCATTCTCTTCTTTGAGTTTTGTGCATCCTGTCTGGAGCTGCTCCAACTCTTTCTCCTTTTGTGAATGCTTTGCCCTCAGTTCTTTATATTCCTCATCCTGCACTTTCTTTGCCTGCCTAATCTCTTCCACCTGTTGCTCCTTCTCTCTTTGCAGTTCTGCATTTCTCTGCAGCGCTTCATCCAGCTTTCTCTGCAGACTCTCATTCTTTTCCTCACTGTTTTCAAACAGCTCTGCCATGTCCTCTGCCAAAGCGTCCGATATTTTCTTCTGTTCGGCAATGTCCTTTAATTCTCGGAGTTTCAGTTCCAATTTTTTCTTTTCAGCCAAGATTTTCATGATGCACTGCTGTGAGTTTTTAAGCATAATTTCCCAACCGTCGTTTAAGACCTGCAGGTCAGGCTTGTATTGCTGATCTTTGCCTGGTTGGTCTTGTTGGGAAATTTCTCCGAGGTGTTTTACTGGGGCCTCCATCTCTCGGGTCTTCTCCTCCAGCCTGTCTTGTGTCTTTTTGTGTACTTTTTCAAAGTCTTAAAGCTTCTGTTGTGTCTCTTGGTGTTTTGATTTCATGTCTTCAAGCTCACACTCCATCTCTTTCTGCTTGGCTTCCTGTTGCTCCTTCTCTCTTTGCAGTTCTGCATTTCTCTGCAGCGCTTCATCCAGCTTTCTCTGCAGACTCTCGTTCTTTTCCTCACTGTTTTCAAACAGCTCTGCCATGTCCTCTGCCAAAGTGTCCGATATTTTCTTCTGTTCGGCAATGTCCTTTAATTCTCGGAGTTTCAGTTCCAATTTTTTCTTTTCAGCCAAGATTTTCATGATGCGCTGCTGTGATTTTTTAAGCATAATTTCCCAGCCTTCATTTAAGACCTGCACATCAGGCTCGTATTGGTCCTGCTGGGAAGCTTCTCTGAGGCTTTTAATTTGGGCCTCCATCTCTTTGTTCTTGTCCTGCAGCTGACTTTTCTCTTCCTGCATTTTTTTAATGATGTTGTGAAGGTCTTCATTCTCCTTCTTCATGCATTCAAATGCTTTGCTGCAGGACTGGAGGTCAGCACAATCACCCTGTCTTGGCTGCAGATACATGTTGCTGTCCTGATAGATTTGAAATGTTTCCAGATGTTTTTCTTTGGATGCTGCGGACATGAAAGCTGCGAGCAAACTGTGCGAAGTGTGTTAATGCTGGTGTGAAGTGTGTTAATGCTGTGTGAGCAGTGCTTTAATGCTTGGCTTGCTCCTTATTTATAGGTTCGAAAAAAGCGCCTTTGATCCTTTGATCCTTTGATGCCAGTGAATGACGTCATAGATATGCAAATGAGGCGTTGAGTTGTGCCGCACAGGGGGCGTGTCCAAATGAAGCCTGTGTGGAAGCACGTATAGGTTTTCAGAATATCAGGTGAGAAAAGCCAAAGGAGGCCCCGTGTTGTGTTCTGCAATCACGTGACTGAGTCATTGTGTGATTCGATTTGCTGAAAAAGACGTGGGAAACAGAGGAAGTGTTCTGGGTGATCTCAGGTGAGTCGGATCCATTGTTATAGCAGCATAATCAGAAGCACCTGGATCCTCACCTGCACACATTACAACTTCAGTTTAAGTGCACCCCTGCCACCATCGGTTTAGCGCCGACACCAGGATTCACCATGGCAACGGGTAAACAAAGAGCAGAGCCGCTATTTGAATCCGATGGATGGAGGATCACACGTGTCAGTGCGGAGCATGATGAGTCATGAATGAAATGAGTTTTTCTGAAGTGTCAAATCCACTCATGGTATATGTTTGCTCTTACCATCTTTACATTCAGTTGCGGGCCAGTCCTTCATGTCATATTCAGTACCATACTGGGTATGCCGTGCAGTTCTGAGCCTGATTAATCTGTAAAACTGTTTGAAAATGTCTTGATTAAATTTAATAATTGAACTTCTTATTCCGTTGTTTGGTTTCATTCCTGTCCCATAGACAAACACACAAACATAAAAGGCTTAAGCAGCAGCTCATATTTTTTCAGAATTTCTTCAAATGGTGACACCCGACGTGATCGAAATGTTTTTGATTTTCAGATGTTTTTATTTGTGTTTTTTGAGTTTCTTGAGTGATTCTGGCCACCGATAATCGTCGATTCGAGGTTCCGCGCCACAGTGCCGACTTCCAGACTCTATCAGTGACCAGGAGATCTCCATCTAAAGGTTGGCAGAGACCTTTTCTAAATATCTGCATATTGAATTGTATCAAATTGGTGGTCACTGGTAGTGAGAAAGGAGAAGGTGTAATTTGAGCCATTTCACACAGGTGTAATTCGAGAAAAGAATTTAAACGACTTTAAGAAAAAAGAGTTGATAATATGAGATTACAAAGAGAAATAAAGGCAAAACGAAGAGCGACGATGATAAGCCTGAGGACCGTTTGATCAGCGGTCCAAACGAGTGCCCTTTTCATGGCGTTTTTAGGTTTAGATGGCCTTTGGTTTTTTTTTTTGGTAGTTCCTGTTTCCCTTTCTCCTTTTAGTCATCCCTACTTCCCTGTGTTTCCATGTGTGTGTCATCATTTATTCCATGCCCTTGTGTCAAGTTTGTGTGTCCTACCCCTTGTCTTTGTGTTTGGGTACTTCCTGTTTTATTTTGGTATGTATTGGACTTGTGCTTTGGGTTTAATTTTGCTTCCTGTGTTTCCCTCCCAGCTGTTTCCCATTTGCCCTTTACCTACTGTGAATCTTAGTTTTACCATATCCTTTGTCGCCACACCATCATTGGGTTTCCTCCTGCTGTGTGCCTCTCTTTCAGAGTCTTGTTATCAAATGTGTTTTCTAGTTTACGATTCTGGCCTCGTCCAGTTCTATCTAGTGTTCCAGCAATAACGGTGAGTTTTGTGAGTTTACACACTTCCTCTTGAGTCCTGCATTGGGGTCCTCAACCTGCCTGCCACAGTGGTACATGATATTTTCTGTCATCTGTTTGACTTGTTTGGTGTTTGGTTCTGTTTTACAGAAAGAGATTCAAGAGGTTCGAGATTTGAGAGAGATTCAAGAGCGTTTTATTGTCACATGCACAGTAAACAGTCAGTTACACTGAACAATGAAATTCTTACTCTGCACTTCTTCTGCTCCGGCTCGATAATAATAAATATTAAAATATATGAATATATAAAAATAGACAAAATAAACAACTTATATGCATGAGGTAAACCGTATAGAGGAAGTTCCGGTGAATGAAGTGTATTTGGGCAGTGGTACTGCAGTGGGTTATTGTAAACAGTCTTGTGTAAAGTGTCATATGCATATAGTGCAATTTGCAGTCCAAAATACAAAGCAGAGCACTGTGTATGTGTGCGTCAGTCCTCATGTCAGAGGTGGCAGTTCACAAGTCGAATGGCCTGTGCAAAAAAGCTGTCCCTCAAAAGGGTGCAGGAAAATGGAGAATCAATGAGAAACAAAGAAGTCCACACACCAGAGCGTTCCTGGAAAAGATTTTAATTTAAACAGACTTTCAAGAACATGACATTTGAGGCCAACATGCCCTTCTTCAGCAGATGCTCTCATGGATATCAGCTGTTCAGTTTGATGGGACATCATCAGCAAAACAGTGGAAAGAAATATTATATTTGCTAAAAACAGACCTTAGAGGCAACATATACAATGAGAAAAGAATTGGGACCAGAATGGACCCTTGAGGCACTCCATAAGAAAGATGCTGCTGTAGAAAACAATCTTTTAGATGAACAGAGAAATTTCTCTTAAGATATGACCAAGTCAGAAAAATGCCTTTGATTCTGACTTAATGTTTGAGGTGAGATAGAAAGATCTCGTAGTCCACAGTGTCAAAGGCAGCTGGCAGGTCTAGAAGCACTAAAACTGCAGGGTTACCAGAGTCAACAGTTAAAAGCAGATCATTATAAACTCTTAAAAGAGCCACTGAAGTTTTTCACACGTACCATGTGCCTGAAATTGGTTACAAACAACTTTTTCAAGAACCTTGATAAAAATGGTAATTTAAATATTGGTTTATAATTTGAGAGAACAACAGGGTCAAGGTTCTTCTTTTTAATTATAGGCTGTACAACAGCATGTTTAAAGGCAGCTGGAACACAACCAGATGCAAGAGAACTGTTAATCAGAGCGAGAATAGTTGGTCCAACTGAATCAAAAGCCTTTAAAATGGCGAGAGGGACCACAGCCTGTGGGAGAATTTACAGGCCTCATATGATGAACCACCTCCTTTCGTGTGGAGAGTCTGACAGGCTCAAACTGCTCAAAGACAGCTCTGCTGGGAGGAGGTACTGACTGATCTTAGCCAAGAAGGGTGGTAACTGGTGTGGTCTTCTGCTGCTGTAGTTTATCTCCATCAAGATACAACATGTTGTATGTTCAGAGATGCTCTTCTGCATACCTTGGTTGTAAATTAGTGGCTGAGTTACTGTTGCCATTCTCCTCTGATCTCTGACATAAACAAGACAGAGAACTGCTGCTTACAGGATATTTTCCCTTCATCTGTCCATTCTCTGTAAACCCTGGAGATGGTTATGTGGGAAGATCCCACAAGATCAGCAGTTTATGAAATACCCAGACCTGGTCAACAATCATGTCACATTCAAAGTAAATTAAAGTACTTTTTTTTTTGCCAATTTTGATCCTCAGTTTAAACTTCAGCAGGCCATCATGATTATGTCTACATGCCTAACCGAGTACATATTACATGTAAAATGTGGGTTTTAAATTACTTGATCTTGTGGAACCTATATTTAATTTATTCTTTACCTTTTTCCTTTAAAAAAAAATCTAAATGAAAACCATGAAAAAGCAGTTGGAAAGGATGTAATCCATCAGCTAGATTTGCAAGGAGCTTTTAACAGTAATTAATAGCAACAACTTACAGGTAATTTCCCAGAGCTGTTGAACTCTGTGGTATGAGTCAGTGCACGTAGTACACACTGTTATTTCCCAGATTTTGAAATGTGTACAGTAGGACTCATTAAAATGAAATTCTTGTTAGTCTTAATGCTCCAGGCTTCAATGAGTCTGTAATTCATTGTTATAGTATGTAACCATGGAACAGTATTTTCTATCCAGGATTGTCAGAGGGGGCTATTCCAGCTACCATAGGGTAGGAGGTGGGGTACACTCTGGACAGGGTGCACATCTGTCACACTGCGAACACAGAAACAAACAACTATTCACACCCACATCCACACCTATCGGCAATTTGCAATCACCAATCAACCTAACCCCAGTAAATGCATTACCCAAAGAGAACCCATGCAGACACGGGAAGAACATGCAAACTCCACATGGTAGTGGTTGCCAGGAGAACAGTACTTGTTTGACTCCATTGTGCAAGTGTAAAGTTTAGTGGAGGGGGGATTATGGTGTGGGGATGTTTTTCAGGAGTTGGCTCAGCCCCTTAGCTCCAGTGAAAGGAACTCTTAATCCCTCAGCGTGCCAAGACATTTTGGACAATTTCATACTTCCAATTTTGTGGGATCAGTTTGGGGATGGCACTTTCCTGTTCCAGCATGACTGCACACCAGTGTGCAAAGTAAGTCCATAAAGCCATGGATGAATGAGTTTTGTGTGGAAGAACCTGACTGGCCTGCAGAGAGTCCTGATCTCAACCTGATAGAACACCTTTGCGATGAATAAGAGCGGAGACTGTGAGCCAGAAGAAGAGTTGAAGCAGATATATCTGCAAAAGCCTGGCCTAACATCATGGATTAACCTATAAAAATTAACCCTATGGATTAAGAATGGGAAGGCACGCAAGTTTGTATGTGAGTGAAGACAGATGAGCGAATATTTTTGGCAAAAGAGTGTACAAGTGGCTCAGAAGCTTTTATTTTTATGGGAAGTTTAATGGCCATGTTAAATGGATGTGAAATTCTGACTTTCTATGCAGTTGGAAGGGCTGTTATTCATCAGATCGATTTTGAATATTAATAGCAGACGATTACTAATTAAGAGCAACAGATTAAAGGTAATTTCCCAGGGTGGTGTTGAACTCTGTAATATGAGTCAGTACACACTTTTTTATCCTGGATTTTGAAATGCAAACAGTAGAACTCATTAAAATGAAATCTGTCAGTCTGTAATTCACTGTTAGTTTATGTGACCATGCAAGAGTATTTTAAAGAGTAAAATCCACCCATTCATTCTCTTCAGTTTTTCCAATCATCTGTTGTAGGGCTAACACAGAGAGATAGATAACCATTCACTGCTATGGGTAATTTAGAGTCACCAATTAACCTAACTCCACCAATTGCATGTATTTGGATTTGAAGGTCTTGACCAGATGGTGGATTCGAACCCAGAAACTTCTTGCTGTGAAGCAACAGTTCTAACCACTGTGCAAAAAAGTTATATTTATTTTTCAGTTGAGTTAATAAATGTAAGCAACTTAAGAGTTCCCCTTTCTTCCCCCTTGTTTCCTTAAACAACACAACAAATGAAACACTGAAGCAGAGCAGCATTACATTCTCTAGGACAAAAGCTGTTTTTGTTTTAATCTTTGTTAAACAGGAAGAGAAGCTATAAATGTGTTCATGATTTGCTTCCAGAGCAGTACAGTACACACTGTGTTCAGGTGTGATTCAGATGGTAGGTGTGGTTTTAGCAGAGCTGGGGAAATAAAACATTATTCAGGTGTGAATCAGACTGATGCAAACCACTGACGCTGCTTTACTGGTCTGACTCCCTACGGTTTGTTGACTGCCAAAAAGTAAAAAGTACATGTAATCACGTGTAAAATCAATGTTCCCTTGCACTGTCTTGTGTTTCTCCACTTGATCCCCTACCTGTTCCTCTCTGTATGAACTGAAGATGTTGCATCTATGTATCACTATCAAGGTGAGGGTTTGATTTGTTCAGCATAGTAGGCCTGTGTTGGTTATAGGTCCTTTTTAAAAGGGAAGTCACTTCAACTTCTCAAGTCCTGTCAAGTCACAGGACCATGATCAGGACACGTTTTAACACACGAGGTTCCCGTTTGGTGACTGCAACGTGGCTCATTACTGCGCCTTTGAAGGAAACAAAACATTGGAAAACGCCCAATTGGCAGACAATCCCACATGCCAACACAAACCTAATGAGGACACACAAGATCTTTCTTTTAGTATTTAAGTTTAAACACAAAGCCGACAACACAAAGCAAAGTTGAAACCAGCCCAGACTGATCACCACAATGATTCTACTGTAGAAAGTTGTACAGGTAGAAATGGAGGCGGCAGGCCTGACTGTTCATCCCTGCTGCTGTTACTTGTGAAAGTTCAGGCTCTGGCTGCTGGACTGGGGTCAGCACACACTCAGCTCTAACATCATTCTCGGGGCTCTTGGCTAGCTTTGTGTTAGCATGCTGTCTGTGCAGATGCTTGCAAAGAGCTGAAGTTGCGTTATGAGGATAACGTCCTGGATAAAATCTGCCCAGTACAACTGTTATTTTAACACCTTGTCCCTTTTGTGTGCATTTTGTGCAAAAAAAAAAAACAAGCAAAATGTCCAGATCTCCATTCCTCAAAATTTGTAAACTGCTCCACCATTTTCCTCCACCCTGCATAGGAACAAGTATCAGCTGACAATAGCCCCAAGTGTGCAGGAAGGAAAAAAGGTTTATTTGTTGTTGTTTTACCCCTCAAGTTGCATCAATGAAGAACCTTTCCAACACAAGTAACAACATAATTGTAACTGTAATCTGTGTTAATGAAAAACAATGTGATCTTGCAACTGCAATACTCTGGAACATGTTACACCCACTGCAATTAAGTGACTAGTGCAAGTAAGGATAGGGAATTTAAAATTCCTTATCTATCATTTGTGTGATGATCATGAGTCTGAGGCCATTAACCTGAAAAAGAAGGCCTGCTTTGGTTCTAAGTCCTTTTAAAAAGGAAGTCACTTGAACTTGTTGCAAGTCTTGTCAATTCACCAGGTCAAGGAACTCAGTGTTTTACTATCAGATTTCAACACATTAGGAAGGAACACATTTTCTTTTCCGAGCACTGCCAAAACCCCAAATACACGTGAACAGTTTCAGTTTAATGACAAATCTGTGACTGGAAACTTTCTTCTTCAATGGGCCAACTATGCAATGTGGCTAATTACTGTAACTTTGAAATTAATGGAACATTGGAAAATGTCCAATGTCAGCTTCTTTTGTTTTTTTGTTCTACCCATATTAGTAAGTAAGTAAACTTTATTTATTAAACACCTTTCACAGATAAAAATCACAAAGTGCTTTACAAAGTGCAAGTAAAATAGATACAAATAGCTGATAAGTAAAACTTTTAACTTAAAGCTTGGCTGAGTAAAAATGGCAGGGCATTCTACAGCCTGGGGGCTGCTACCTGAAAGATAAGTCACCTCGCGTTTTAAACTCAGGACCTTCGGGAGGTTCAGAGTTGAGTACAAAAAATTGCGGCCTGAAAAAAAGGGGTCAAAATTTCAGTGATGTACTGGGGGGCCTGTCCATTAAAAGCTCTAAAAGTTAAGACTAAAATTTTTTAATCAATTCTAAATTTGACAGATAGCCAATGTGGAGGGGATAGAATGGGTGTTATGTGCATCCTTCTGTTAGTTCCTGTCAAAAGCTGCAGCATTCTGGACCAACTGGAGATGAATGGCAGCAAATGAAAAAAGCAACTTTTTACTGTGTTACTGAAAAACATCATGTGATTATAGTGATGCATTACTTTGGAACATATTACACTCAACACTGCAGTAAAGTAACTGGTTGAAACAAGCATGGAATATAAAAATGTCTTATTTATCTTTTGTTGGGGTGGCCAAAAAAGAAAATTAAGTCTGTAAAATTTATTGGTATGTTGGATTAGATTAAAAAGCCTATCAGAAATTTTAGTGCCTGCATGAACATTTGTAACGATTAACTAAAACATATTTAGAAGAACGTCAAGATTAAATGCTGAGTTGTTTGTATCAAAGTTACTTTATTGACTGATGTCAACAGTGGAGCATCAATAAACATTCACTGTATTACCAAACGTATTCACTCACCCATCCAAATCATTGAATTCAGGTGTTCCAATCACATCCATGGCTGCAGGTGTATAAATCAAGGCATGCAGACTGCTTCTGCAACCTTTTTTTTTTTTAAAAAAAAGAATGGGTTGGTCTCAGGAGATCAGTGAATTTCAGCGTGGTACCGTGATACAATGCCAACTGTGCAACAAGTCCAGTTGTAAAATTTCCTTGCTACTAAATATTAAAGAGTCAGGTGGTATTATAGCAAAGTGGAAGCAGTTGGGGGCAGCATGGTGGCTTCTTGGTTAGCAATGCTGCCTTACAGCTAGAAGGCCCCGGGGCCTTTCTGTGTTTGCATGTTCTCCTCGTGTCTGCGTGGGTTTTCTCCATTTAATCCAGTTTCCTCCCACAGTCCAAAGACATGCAGTTACTGGGGTTAGGCTAATCGGTGATTTTAGATTGCTCATAGTTGTGAATGTGAGTGTGAATGGTTGTCTGTCTCTCTGTCTGGCAACCTGTACTGGGTGTATCCTGCCTCTCACCCTATGACAGCTGGGATAAGCTCCAGCCCACATGCAACCCTGAGCAGGAGAAGCGGAAGAGTATGGATGGATGGATGAATGGATGGATGGGAATCATAACAACTCAGCAATATAGTGGTAGCCCACATAAAATTACAGAGTGGGGTCAGTCAGGTCTTTAGAGTGCAGAGGTCACCAACTTTCTGTAGTCCATTGCTACAGACATCTTTCATCAGCCACAGGTGGTGTACAGATGTGAGAGTGGTTAACAAAAATAGTTTGCTGGATGCTGGACTGTTACCACAAAAGAGCAGACCCATAGTTCATTCTTTTAAAGGTCGTGCCCCTTTCTGACCTGCTGCGCCCAAATGTCTCGTTCTCTCGGGTCGGCAGACTGAATGCTTTTACTTCTTCTAAAGACGCAACGCAAACTCAGAGTTGACAGAGCTTTCACAGTTGTGGGTCCAACATTATGGAATTGCAGGTCAAACAGACTTCTTCACTTGTTGTTCTTGTTTAAAAACACATTTTTACTCCCTGACCTCCGACCCAGTCTGAGATTTTAGTTACTTTTTTACTTTGTATTTCTTTGTTTAACTTCTACAGCTCTTCTGTGTTTCTGTATCTTTTATCATCTGACCTGTGTTTCTCTTTCATGTTTGGTGTTATTGTACAACCACAGCCCTGTTGATGTTTTAAAGTGCTTAAAAATAAAGGGGTATGGTCTGGTGTCAGTTCAGGAAAAAATCAAGTTAACTGAATCTTCTCTGGTTCCCACTAAAAAGCGTTTAAGTTTGTTAATGTTATACGATTACACAGAGAAGAAGACAAAATTGCCCTCAGTGACATCAGTAAAGGGTTCTGAGATTTGGAAGTTTTTCTTTGGACATTCTGTACTTGAACTCAGAAAGTCAGCAGTTCAGGTTGAAAAGCCAGAAACACCAGTCTGATTGCAACACCTGCAGGGATGGACAAAGGGAGGAGCTTATTTCGTGATCTCTGTGCAAACGAGGCGTGCCTGTGAGGAGGATTTAAGACTCTGCATGTTGAACGTGCATGACCTGTTGCATCTGTGACGACCAGGACTTCCATCATATCCAGCCAAACAGGTATGAGGTTATTAATATTACACTACAGCAACCAGACAAAACTGTACACTGTGAGA
Organism: Pterophyllum scalare; assembly: GCA_024447675.2. Taxonomy (NCBI): domain Eukaryota; kingdom Metazoa; phylum Chordata; class Actinopteri; order Cichliformes; family Cichlidae; genus Pterophyllum; species Pterophyllum scalare. The sequence goes on from JAMQGT020008188.1 coordinate 19,004, forward strand.
GCAAAGACATTTCTTAACATGAATCTGATTTGTTTTTTATGCCTAGACAAATGTTTTTGTGATTGAAAACAGAAAAAGTACCAAAAATCTGCCAATGAATGGCATGAATGACTGAAAACATGGTTTAAAAAAATCACAAAAATGTGATTACTTAATGTATCATCATTACTATTTTAGGTTAGTTTTAGAGGCCATTTTTGTATTTTGTGATTTGTCAGTGTTGTCAGAGATGGGAATTTCCAACAATCTGTGTAAATCTAGTGCAAAGATTTTCACATTTCACACTCAGTTAGAAAATATTGCATATGTGCTGCATGGGTGATCCTTCTGAGGTGTCCTGACATTGTAAGTAGTAACCAGTCTGACAATCAGCACAGGGAAGCTGATCTTAAAGTAACTGAAGAACAGCTGGTTTACAGTTTGATTCAGAGCAGTGTGCTGCATCAAATGTTGAAGAAAGCTAGGCTGTTAAAGAGAAAAACTAATTCTGCAGCATTTTGTATCTTGTACAAAAAGAACCAGCTGTTAGAAATGATCTCAGCTCAGTTAAAAACATTAAATGCTGTTTATCTGTAGTTTGGAGTGGTGTACAGTAGCTTAATGTTTGGGCTAGAAATTTGGATCACTCCTCATTGGCTCTAAAAACGTCCAAATGAATTAGTGTTAAATGTATGTTTTAATATTAAAAAAGTTAAATAGTTTTAATAATTTTTATTAGTTTAATATTTAATACCATACCCCAATAAAGTTCTATTAGACTGTTTGAGATTATTGAGAATTCTGGAAGGCGAGATCTGATAAACACCTAAATATAGATTTAAAAAAACAAAACTGCTGTAAAGTGTCAATTATACCTTAATTTGGAGATTATGAGTAGTTCCTTTAAACAATGTATGACTCTCTGATAAACAGTTTGATTACATTCACACATGATATGAGAGTTTATTTGTTACACTCCGAGTCCTTAACGTGAGAACCACCTCAAAGAAAGTTTCAGTGACAGCAGCAAACAGCGCCAAAAACAGCCGCGCTTATGGATGGAGGAGTTCAAGAAATCCTCAACCACTCACCTCAGTTTTGCTATTATCAGACAGAAGTGAGCGTCACTGGCCCAGCAACTCGTATCAGATTCCTTTGACAAAGTTTACAGCCTCCTCCAGAGTAAATACATGTCCACACGGCATTACGAGGTAAACAGAGATCTGACAGCCTGCACTCAATAAAAAAAAGCATGTCCAGAGCATTTGAGGTACTCTGTGGAAAAAACGCAGAATATTGCAAAATATTTCATTGTCACATATCAGTTATTTATTCCTGATTCATTGCTAAGTGTTTATGTTCCAGTTGAAAGCATGGCCTCGGTACCATTTGAGGATCAGTTCCGGTGCTGCATCTGTCTGGACATCTACACCGATCCCGTCTCCATCCCGTGCGGACACAACTTCTGCCTGGACTGCATCGAAGGCTTCTGGGACACAAAGGAAAAGTCGGAGTGTCCGCTGTGCAAAGAGACGTTCAAAGAGCGTCCAGAGCTGAGGATCAACCGAGACTTTTCTCACATCATTGAATTCTTGAAAAGGTCTGTTTTACCTCCAAACTCTTTATGTACTGAAGCCAAAACTTTAAGTGAATATTAACTCAGATATTTTTAATCAAAAGGTCTCTGTTACCCACACCAATACAAAAGGAGGCTCTCGAGCCATCAGAACAGCAGCTATCTGAGAGTGGCGTCGTTCCCTGTGATGTCTGCCATGGAAACAAGGCACCGTCAGTGAAGTCGTGTCTGGTGTGCCAGGCGTCTTACTGTGATGTTCACCTCACGCCTCACCAGAGGGATCCAGCTCTGCAGAAACACCGGCTGACGGATCCGGCCACCTTCACCACCAGCCACCTGTGCAGAAAACACAGCAAACCTCTGACGATGTTCTGCAAACAGGATCAAACACCTGTGTGTTCGAAATGCACAGAGGGTGGCCATAAACACCACAAGATCGTCTCCATGGAGAAGGAGAGCAGGAGGGTCAAGGTGGGGAACAGTTGTGTTATTTGTTTTCTCTGATGAGCTCTCAGTTTTTGTGGACTTTTCTTGTCACTATGACAGTTTGACATTGTCTGACCTTTTCCAGATGAATCTGAGGGAGACGAAGTCCAACATTCAACAGATGATCCAGGCCAGGCTCAAAAAAATGGACGAGATCAGAAGTTCAGTGGATCTGAGCAAAGTAGGTCCTTCATTGACTCATAAAGAGGTGCTTACAACAAAGTGACTCAGTAATTGATTTATTCATTCATTTATTCTATCATTTTAATCAATAGAGGGTCACAGAGAAGGAGATTCAGAGCAGTTCTCAGATCTGCAGCATGCTGATAACCACCATCGAGAGGCGGCAGGCTGAGCTCGTCAGCGAGCTCGAGGAGAGGCAGCTGGAAGCCGAGAAGAAAGCTGAAGAGCTGCTCAAAGAGCTGGAGAAGGAAATCCACCAACTGCAGAAGAGGAGCAGCGAGCTGCAGCGCCTGGAGCTCACGCCGAGCCCACTTCACCTCCTGCAGGTCAGATTTATGTGCTGCTTGTTACTGTTTCTCTGCTACAGCCACATTTTAAAGCTCTCATCATAACAAATTCTCTTCTGCTTTTAGAGTTTCCCATCTCTGAGTAGACTCCCGACCACCAGAGAGTGGGCTGAGGTCGCAGTGCACTCCGATAACTCCGTGGGGACAGTCAGGAGAGCAGTTTCTAGGCTGGGGGACATGTGCCAGGAGCTTGCAAACACACTCTCAGCAGAGGGTGAGTAACCTTACAGCAAATAAACAACAATTCAACAGACTGTAATAAAAATGAATGCGTTATCTAATTTTTCAACTTCCTTTTTGCAGAAGTGGACAAGATGAATAAATATGCAGGTATGTTCACTAAAATAAATGTACCTTTTTTTTGTCAATAAGCTTGTTTGAGCTTCAGCAGTACCTGACCTACTGTTTTCTTCCTCGTCTCTGCAGTCAATGTCACTCTGGATCCTGAGACTGCTTCAGGGTGGCTGGTCCTGTCTGCAGATGGCAAGAAGGTATCATCTGATAATCACTGACTTTATCACTGTAACATTCACTGAATAAAACAGGAAGCACACTGAGAAAGACATGCAAAATCTATTAAGCTCCTTTTTTGATGATGACCTTAACAATGACTGACCCACAGGTGAGCCTCACCAGCCAGAAGAAGAAGACCCCACTCCCAGACAATCCCCAGAGGTTTGACTCCTGCGTCTGTATTTTGGGGAAACAAAGTTTCACATCTGGAAGACACTACTGGGTAGTTCAGGTAGGAGTCAGTATGCAACATACAACTCCCTACACAGAATCACACTCAATACTGCAGCACAAAATGCTGCTTCCACACATCTGGGAGTAAAATACTCTGTTACATCAGTTTTTAGACGCACTATTTAATTCTCATTTCAAGCTCTCCTTTCTGGATTTTCTACTTCAAACGATAATAAGATGTTAGATTGATAGTCCTCACAAATACAGTAATGAGCAAAAGTCTTGAGCCACCCCTCAAACTAAAAGCTAAAACTGCTAGAGCGGAATAAAACAATGTCAAACAAGGCTTTTAAATAAAATGACAAACAATAAAAAGAAGATCATTTTATCTATAAGTTCATTTGATTTTAGTTAGTTTTGAAAATCCACAATATATTTTTTGTTATCAGTTTTTTCTTTTTAATTATTGTTTTTATTTATTTCAGTTAAATGTTTTTTCAGTTTAAGTTTTTGTTATTTGGTTCATTTTTGTTAACGATAATAACCGTTGTGTCTACACATCACAGACAACTTAGCAAAGCCTTAGCTCTTTCTAGCAATCCCAAAAACATGTAATTCGCTCTCATTTCTTTGTGTCAAGTCATAACTCCATCTACAGCAGATGAACAGTATCTGAAAGTCAAGTCCTTGAGAAACAGGGAAAGGTCCAGCAAAGGTGTGACACAGGACCTGAAAGACCTGCATCTGACCCCTCATTTGATCCATCTGCTGTTCAGTGAAGCCTCATCAGAAATGGTGTCAGAAGGGTGGCTGTCAAGAGACCATTCTTTAAGAACAGAAATGGGGGGGGAAGCCATGTTCGGGATCTTATTAAATTGATGGAATTTTGAACGCATCAGATTCTGAACCACCATGGAATAACATAAGTCTTTGATGAGCAATAGCTTCATTTTTCAGCACAACAATGATCCTAAACACACTGCCAATGCAGTGAAAACATACCCGGACAGACAAACATACAATGGAACCCCATCAGTCATGGATTGGCCTCCCCTGAATTATTAAAGCAGTACTATCGGCATCATCTTTGCAGAGAACAGAACAAAAGGCAGCCAACATCCCAAGAAGAGCTTAAACTGCCTTTTGAGAACAGGAAAACTATTCCTGAAGACTACTTAAAGAAATGGCAAGAAACCTGCCTGAGAGAGTTCAGGCTGTGCTGAAGAATAAAGGTGGTCACACCAAGTAACTCAGGTTTCTCTTAGATTCTGTATTTCCATGTATATTTCAGCATACATATCAAAAAAAAATCACTGCATCTATTCTCCATTTTCCTAGCAAATATAAAGAAATGTGGGGTCTCTCAAAACCTTTGCACAGTTTTTACTAAGACGAAAATGAAACTGGAAAATTTGGATATATTGCTGAATATTTTTCTCCTTGCTGCTCATTTAACTCTGTTCTCTGTACACTGTGTTTCAGGTTGGGGATAAAACAGACTGGGATCTAGGTGTGGCCCAGAAGTCCATCAGCAGGAAAGGTGCCATCATGGTTCGTCCTGACAGCGGTTACTGGGCCATCTGCCGGAGAAAAGGTGGCAGCCTCAGCGCCTGCACCGGGCCCTCAGTCACCCTCAACCTTTATGAAATCCCAAAGAAAGTCGGCATATTCCTGGACTATGAGGAAGGGTCTGTGTCCTTCTATGACGCAGAGTCAAAGACTCACATTTATACTTACAGCAGGTGCAGCTTCAGTGAGCCTCTCTACCCATACTTTAATCCCTGTCTTCAAAACAATGGGACAAACGTCACCCCGCTGGTTATATGTCCTCTCAAGGGAGGTGTCAGAGAAGAGCAGGACACCGGCATCGAGTTAGCTGTATGATGTGATGCTAACTAATATTCTGCTTCTTATTTATGAACCAATTTTTGGTTTGAACAAGTGCTTCAACTAGAAAATCACAATGGTTGTTCCTACTGAATCTACTTCCTACTGGAAGCTGCACAAACTCTGTAGTTTAAATCTCAACATGCAAAACAGTTTAAGTCTCTAAGATTGGAGTAAGTTGTTCTCCTGCTGTTAAATGTAAGTGCAAAGTGTTGCTTTTTTCCCCAACTATTCTTAACTGTTTTATTATTCAAATGATTTTCTATTCCTTTCCTTCTTTATCTGTTTCTGTAATTTTGCAATATTGGAAAACTTTAATAAAGAAATTAAGAAAAAATTGATTTTCTATGAAAAACACTACCAGAGTATTACTTTACTCAACATACAAGTTCTGAAACTAAAAATAAATGCAAAGCCTTTGAAGAGACACTAGATTGTGTGAAGTGTTTTTCTATTCTTGCTCTTTTAAAGGCAGCTGATGTTTCTGATGCAAACTAAATAAGCTGCACCACAGCTGTTTATTATTTACCTTCTTATTTCTCACTCTGTCTTTCCAATAAACAATTATTAGTCAACTCCTTGTGAAAAACCCAGCGAGGCTCACATGCCCCAGTTGTGATGTGTCTGTGGTCTGCTACAATAGAGGAGGAGAAATGTTATCTTCAGTTACATAATTTTCAATGCTTGATCTTTTAAGCCTTGAATTTGTACACTAGAGGAGTGTTGGGTTTTATTTGTTACTCTATGAACACAATGATAATGCTTAAGGGTAAATTGCAGGAAATAAATTAATAAGTAGTGAGAGATAACGACTCTCCAGGGTTGCACTATTTAAACCATGACTCACTAACATTAAGGAGACCAAGACCACCAGCATGAATTACAGATTTGCGCTGCTGACACTAAATGTTGAGCCAGTTCTGCCAAAAAACACCGCAGCTTCAGCAGAAATTTAGATTCTGGCACCAACGATGAAGTTTCTGTCTGTGATCTTTGATGAGAACATTAACTGGAGCTCTGCACTTGTATGAGCAGGAGTTCAGGACTCGCAGTGCTGCCACATGACTGGATAAAATCATCAGCTGTTTATATTATTCTTCAGCTTGTGAAGTGGCTGTTTTATTTCTTGATATTGTGTCCTACAGGAGTGCTCAGAGAACCCTGGCTTTGGTGGCATTTTTAATGTCCACTGGGTGTCGCTGTAGGCCTAAAAATTAGCATAGAACGTACAGCATGTACTGCAGGTCAAGCATGGAATGAAGCTTTACGTTTCCCCCGTGACTAAACTAAAGCTGCTGATAAACAAACCATTCAGTAGGTGGCGTTATTTAACTAATAAATCCATCTGAAGGAAGAAGTGCCAGAAGCCCTCCCTCTGTTCTGCCTGTAAATCTCTGAGTATGTGGGTGAAGTGAGAAAGGCTGAGGAGAATAAACACTGAGGAATGAATACTCTGAACTGTGCTATCAGTGCTTCTTGACTGAAAGCATTTGGAGACAATGAAGCTCCCGTCAGCAGTAAAACATCGCTGGCTGTGTTGACGAATAAAGGTGGTGATACCAACAGCAGGTTCGAGTCCAAGCTTTTCTTCCTGAGAACCTTCAAGACGTGTAATTGCTGCTGAGCCTTCTTGATAACAGCAATGATGTTATCTGACCAAGAGAGATCAGCAGAGATGACAAGATCTGTTTTAACCTTGTAACCCTACAATTGAAAGCATATTAGTCCAGTGTTAACTTGATGGAAATGGGGGCGGGGGGGGGGAGGACTCACCTGTGGGACACAGAGTGACAAATAAACACCGGTTTATTTTAGTCATGTTGAGAATGGATGCAAACAGTCTATAATGCAATTATTCTTCCATTGTTGCTGAGCAGAGTTGGGGGTCTGGGATCTATGGGCAAAAACATTAGTCAGCAATAACCATCAAGTGCAAGAATCACTTTCTCTCATGGTCCTAGGCCTTCCGCCCCACGTCTCGTGTTTTGTTTCCCTGAGGTTCTGTTAATGTGTTATGAGTTTGCTTTGGGTTTTGAACCTTAGTTTGTTATTGTTATGGTTATCTGTATTGAGTTCCTGTAGTCATCCTGTAGTTCCTTTGTCCTTGTAGTCATCCCTGTGTTTCCATGTGTGTGTCCCATTTTCCCATTATCTACTGTGTGTCTTAGTTTTACCGTATCCTTTGTTAGGACAACATTATTGGGTTTCCTCCTGCTGTGTGCCTCTCTGTACGAGTCCTGTTATCAAGTGTGTTTTCTAGTTTATGCTTCTGGCGCCATCCAGTTCTAGCAATAAATTGGAGTTTTGTTAGTTTACACTCTGCCTTCTCGAGTACTGCACTGGGGTCCTCAACCTGCCTACCACAGCAGTACATGACACTTTCTGTTTGACTTGTTCAGTGTTTGGTTCTGTTTTACAGAAAGGTTCAACATTATGATTCTGATAGAATTACTGAACACTTGAGCAAATTTAAAACGCATGAATGAATAGCATAGCAGGCAGTAAATGAATGTGCTTTGTTTCTAGGTTATAAAAGAATTTCTGCAGCACTCAAGGTTCCTAAGAGCACAGTGGCCTCCATAATCCTTAAATGGAAGAAGTTTGGGACGACCAGAACTCTTCCTAGACCTGGCCGTCCAGCCAAACTGAGCAATCATGGGAGAAGAGCCCTGGTGAGAGAGGTAAAGAAGAACCCAAAGATCACTGTGGCTGAGCTCCAGAGATGCAGTAGGGAGATGGGAGAAAGTTCCACAAAGTCAACTATCACTGCAGCCCTCCACCAGTCGGGGCTTTATGGCAGAGTGGCCCGACGGAAGCCTCTCCTCAGTGCAAGACGTATGAAAGCCTGCATAGAGTTTACCAAAAAACACATGAAGGACTCCCAGACTATGAGAAATAAGATTCTCTGGTCTGATGAGACGAAGATTGAACTTTTTGGCTTTAATTCTAAGCGGTATGTGTGGAGAAACCAGGCACTGCTCATCACCTGCCCAATACAATCCCGACAGTGAAAGATGGGGTGCTGAGTGTACATTAATGAGAAATAAGATGAACTTTTTTGATTTTAGCAAATGGCTGCAATGAAACAAAGAGTGAAAATTTTAAAGGGGTCTGAATACTTTCCGTACCCAGTGTACATCTCTCTTTTTCCTCCCATATTTTTTATTCTCCCATGTACCTTGCGGGGTTCAGTACATAACACCTGAGTCAGGAGGAATGTTTGGTTTTGGCAGAGCTGGGAAAATAAACATTCGTCAGTTGTGACTCAGATTGATGCAAACCACAGACGCTGGTTTACTGGTCTGACTCCCTACGGTTTGTTGACTGACAAATAGTGAAAAGTGCATGTAATCATGTGTAAAATCAGTTTTTACTTGTGCTGCCTCATGTTCCTCAAGTTGTTCCTCTTGCTGTTCCTCTCTGTAAGAACTGAAGATGTTGTATCTATGTACCGCTATCAAGTTTTAGGATTAGTTTGTTCACGATAGTAGGCCTGTGTTGTTTATTGTCATGGTCCTGGGCCAGTGGCCCAGTGTTTTGAGTTCTTTTTGTGAAGTTCTGTTCTTGTTGCATTTTCTTTCTGAGCTTTTCTTATGGTCTAGCGTCTCTGTTTGTTGTAGTTTGTATTCTGTTTTTGGTTATAGTTATTTGTTTGTTATTCTGATTTCCCTGTGTTCTGGTCTTCCCGTGTCTTCGTGCTCCTATGTTCGTGTTTCTTTTTGTGCCAGTCCTCCTTAGTGTTATGTCTGCGTATACCATGTTGGGTTACTTCCTGTTTTATTTTGACAGTCTCGTGTTCCCTATAAATTGTCTTTAGATTTGCGTCCCCTGTGTTATTAGTTTCAGATGTTGCACCTGTTGTTCCCTGCTGTTTCCACTTGCACTGATTACCTAGTGTGTATATTTAGCCCTCAGTTTTTCTCTGTTCTTTGTTGCATGTTGTCTATGATCCCTGCTGTGTGCCTTCCCCTTTTATGTTTCCCTTAGTTTTAATTCTGGCTCCTGACCAGTCCAGTTTGTTTGTATTATTTGTCATCCTTCTTAATAAACCACATTTAAGTTCAGTTTGCCTTTTGAGTCCTGCATTTGGGGTCCAACCTTTGCCTGCCTGCCACAGCTAACCGTGACAATTATAGGTCCTTTTTAAAAGGGAAGTCATTTCAATTTCTCAAGTCTAGTCAAGTCACAGGACCATGATCAGGACGCATTATAACAAACGAGGTTCCCGTTTGGTGACTGCAACCTGGCTCATTACTGCACCTTGGAAGGAAACAAAACATTGGAAAATGTCCAATTGGCAGACAACCTCTTCCTAAATAAGGTTTGGTGTTCATTAAGCAGTAATGAGGTCATTACAGAACAGTAATGTATCACACATTGTCACTTTTCTTTATTTCTTTATGTAATTGCAACCTGGAGAAAGTAATTAGATAAAGCACTGGTTATGTTACCTTCACATTACAGTAAGTTGGCCTGAAACTTACCAGCTAACAGCATAAATCTGAGGCTACAGTCCCACACGCCAACACAAACCTAATGAGGACACATAAGATCTTTCTTTTAGTATTTAAGTTTAAACACAAAGCCGACAACACAAAGCAAAGTTGAAACCAGCCCAGACTGATCACCACAATGATTCTACTGTAGAAAGTTGTACAGGTAGAAATGGAGGCGGCAGGCCTGACTGTTCATCCCTGCTGCTGTTACTTGTGAAAGTTCAGGCTCTGGCTGCTGGACTGGGGTCAGCACACACTCAGCTCTAACATCATTCTCGGGGCTCTTGGCTAGCTTTGTGTTAGCATGCTGTCTGTGCAGATGCTTGCAAAGAGCTGAAGTTGCGTTATGAGGATAACGTCCTGGATGAAATCTGCCCAGTACAACTATTATTTTAACACCTTGTCCCTTTTGTGTGCGTGCAAAATGTCCAGATCTCCATTCCTCAAAATTTGTAAACTGCTCCACCATTTTCCTCCACCCTGCATAGGAACCAGTATCAGCTGACTGTAGCCCCAAGTGTGCAGGAAGGAAAAAAATTTGGTTATTTTTCAAGCCACCCATCACACAGATCAGTGAAGAACCTTTCCAACACAAGTAACAACATAATTGTAACTGTAATCTGATTACTGAATTTAGTACATTACCGTGTTAATGAAAAACAATGTGATTTTAGTAATGCAATACTCTGGAACATGTTACACCCACTGTAATTAAGTGACTAGTGGGAGTAAGGATAGGGAATTTAAAATTCCTTATCTATCATTTGTGTGATGATCATGAGTCTGAGGCCATTAACCTGAAAAAGAAGGCCTGCTTTGGTTCTAAGTCCTTTTAAAAAGGAAGTCACTTGAACTTGCTGCAAGTCTAGTCAATTCACCAGGTCACAGGAACTCAGTCAGGAAATGTTTTACTATCAGATTTCAACACATTAGGAAGTTTTCTTTTCCGAGCACTGCCAGAACCCCAAATGCCACCTGAATACATTGGTTACCAAAAAAGTGTTTTCCTTCTTTCTTTTCTAATGCTATCTGAAAGACAGCGAGCAAGAGAAAAGGGTCAAAATTTCAGTGATGTACTGGGGGGCCTGTCCATTAAAAGCTCTAAAAGTTAAGACTAAAATTTTTAAATCAATTCTAAATTTGACAGATAGCCAATGTGGAGGGGATAGAATGGGTGTTATGTGCATCCTTCTGTTAGTTCCTGTCAAAAGCTGCAGCATTCTGGACCAACTGGAGATGAATGACAGCAAATGAAAAAAGCAACTTTTTACTGTGTTACTGAAAAACATCATGTGATTATAGTGATGCATTACTTTGGAACATATTACACTCAACACTGCAGTAAAGTAACTGGTTGAAACAAGCATGGAATATAAAAATGTCTTATTTATCTTTTGTTGGGGAGACCAAAAAAGAAAATTAAGTCTGTAAAATTTATTGGTATGTTGGATTAGATTAAAAAGCCTATCAGAAATTTTAGTGCCTGCATGAACATTTGTAACGATTAACTAAAACATATTTAGAAGAACGTCAAGATTAAATGCTGAGTTGTTTGTATCAAAGTTACTTTATTGACTGATGTCAACAGTGGAGCATCAATAAACATTCACTGTATTACCAAACGTATTCACTCACCCATCCAAATCATTGAATTCAGGTGTTCCAATCACATCCATGGCCGCAGGTGTATAAATCAAGGCATGCAGACTGCTTCTGCAACCTTTTTTTTTTTAAAAAAAAAGAATGGGTTGGTCTCAGGAGATCAGTGAATTTCAGCGTGGTACCGTGATACAATGCCAACTGTGCAACAAGTCCAGTTGTAAAATTTCCTTGCTACTAAATATTAAAGAGTCAGGTGGTATTATAGCAAAGTGGAAGCAGTTGGGGGCAGCATGGTGGCTTCTTGGTTAGCAATGCTGCCTTACAGCTAGAAGGCCCCGGGGCCTTTCTGTGTTTGCATGTTCTCCCCGTGTCTGCGTGGGTTTTCTCCATTTACTCCAGTTTCCTCTCACAGTCCAAAGACATGCAGTTACTGGGGTTAGGCTAATCGGTGATTTTAGATTGCTCATAGTTGTGAATGTGAGTGTGACTGGTTGTCTGTCTCTCTGTCTGGCAACCTGTACTGGGTGTATCCTGCCTCTCACCCTATGACAGCTGGGATAAGCTCCAGCCCACATGCAACCCTGAGCAGGAGAAGCGGAAGAGAATGGATGGATGGGAATCATAACAACTCAGCAATATAGTGGTAGCCCACATAAAATTACAGAGTGGGGTCAGTCAGGTCTTTAGAGTGCAGAGGTCACCAACTTTCTGTAGTCCATTGCTACAGACATCTTTCATCAGCCACAGGTGGTGTACAGATGTGAGAGTGGTTAACAAAAATAGTTTGCTGGATGCTGGACTGTTACCACAAAAGAGCAGACCCATAGTTCATTCTTTTAAAGGTCGTGCCCCTTTCTGACCTGCTGCGCCCAAATGTCTCGTTCTCTCGGGTCGGCAGACTGAATGCTTTTACTTCTTCTAAAGACGCAACGCAAACTCAGAGGTGACAGAGCTTTCACAGTTGTGGCTCCAACATTATGGAATTGCAGGTCAAACAGACTTCTTCACTTGTTGTTCTTGTTTAAAAACACATTTTTACTCCCTGACCTCCGACCCAGTCTGAGATTTTAGTTACTTTTTTACTTTGTATTTCTTTGTTTAACTTCTACAGCTCTTCTGTGTTTCTGTATCTTTTACCATCTGACCTGTGTTTCTCTTTCATGTTTGGTGTTATTGTACAACCACAGCCCTGTTGATGTTTACATACTCAGTGACGTCAGTAAAGGGTTCTGAGATTTGTCCTGTGACTAAATAGTCTGAATAAGTAATTGTGACTTTGTTTTAATCTAAGGAGAATTTTAAATGTATAATTATCTCTAATCAATACAAACTCAGGATGACAAACACTTCACAAACTTCAGCTTTCTGTTATTTTTGTTCATGCTACTTTCATGTAAGATGACTTTCACGTGTGCATTTATTGTCAGCTGCTTATAAGCTAACAGTAGACCAGTTAATGTTATGCTCAAGACTCCTTTAATAATATTAATAATAATGCCTTAGTCTTATATACCACTTTTTAAGGTACCCAAAGACACTTTACAATTTCAAGCACCATTCATTCAAACCTCAATCATACTTGGTGGTGTAAGCTACTAATGTAGCCACAGCTGCCCTGGGGCAGTCTGACAGAAGTGTGGCTGCCAATTCACACCTATGGCCCCTCCGACCACCACCACGTTCACACTTAGACACTGTCGGTTAAGTGTCTTGCCCAAGGACACAATGACAGCATGCGCTCAAACGGGGACTCAAGCCAGCGACCCTCCAGTTGTGAGGTGAGCACCTACCCACTGCACCACTGCCACCACTTTAAGAAAGTTTTACAGCCTCCAGAGTAAACTGACATGGACGCTTCATGAGGTAAACTGTGATCTGACAGCCTGCACTCACTAGATAAAGACTGGCCAGTGTTTGAAGTAGTGAGTGGTAAAAACACAGAATATTGCAAAATATTAAATTGTTGCATATAATTTCTTTATTCCTGATTAACTGCTAAGTGTTCATATTAGTAAAATATGTTAAAATATAGCATGTAAGGAAAATGTTTTTGTGCACAAACAATAGCCGAAACACGCAGCGTTATGGGGTACAGAGGGTTAATGATGTGTCATTTTCAGGCTTCCAGTTTTACATTTGACGCAAACAAAAGAGAATTGAGATTCTTTACAGTCTTGAGCTGACAGATCATGGCAAGTATCCAGTTGAAGATGGCTTTTGACACATACTTGAAACTCAATGAAAAACAATACCCCAAAACCCTCCAAGGTTCTGTCAACCTGTCAAATGATGATCTGAACTATGCTTATGTACTAGAACAAATGTGGGAGTGAAATAAGCTGAACTCCAGCTGCCATCTGCAAGATTCATCACAGGCAGGACAGACAGCGCAGTAGTTATATAATCTCTCAGTAGTTAATATTGTAGTCATAGTTACAGTAGTTATTTACAGTATTTACAGTATTAGAACACATGTACATATTTGTAAGACTAGTCAGAGTTTGTGCTGTGCAAAGACACATTCAAAAAGTGTCCAGAGCTGAGGATCAACCGAGACTTTTCTGATATTGAATTCCAGAAAAGGTCTGTTTTACTTTCAAACGCTTTATGTACAGTCTCCATAGCTCGGACAACATGTCAAATAAACATTTGAACAACGTGCAAGTAAAAATTAAACAGAGTATCTACACTCACATGTCAAAATCTGGGATTGTGGAAAGCATTTAAGAACAGATTCAGAGGCACTTAAAAGGAAGCAGAAATGCTTTGGTAGTTCAATAATTGGTAGTGATGATGTGCTGTTTTTGATGATGACCTTAACAATAACTGACCCACAGGTGAGCCTGACCAGCAAGAAGATGATCACCCCCCCCCCCTCCCAGACAATCCCCATCAGTTTGGCTCCTGCTTTTGTATTTTAGGGAAACAAAGTTTCACATCTGGAAGACACTGCAATGCCCATCACTGAATCACAATCAATACTGCAGCACAAAATGCTGCTCTTCCACACAAGTCTTGAACCATCCCTCATATCGTTATATTTTGCTTTCAAGGAGACCGAATTCTTGAGCAATAGTTCTCCAGGCTTTCTGAAGGCCATTCAGAATTTTTCTTTGAACGTTCTGTTTTGGAGCTCAGAAAGTCAGCAGTTCAAGTTGAAGAGCCAGAAACACCAGTCTGATTGCAACGCCGTCGGGAATGGACGCTGCTGGGAGGAACTTATGTAATCTCTGCGCAAACAAGGTGTGTCTGTGAGGAGAATTCAAGAGTCTGCATGATGAACATGCACTACCTGTTGCATCTGTGAGGACCAAGACTTCCATAATGTCCAGCCAAACAGGTATGAGGTTATTAATATTACACTACAGCAACCAGACAAAACTGTACACTGTGAGAGCAAAGACTTTTCTTATAATGTATCTGATTTTGTTAATGCCTAGACAGGTGTTGTTTTTGTGATTGAAAACAGAAAAAGTACCAAAAATGTACCGATAAATGGCATGAATGACTGAAAACATGGTTTAAACCTTTTTTTAGTTTTAGAAGCCGCTTTTGCATTTTGTGATTTGTCAGTGTTCTCTGAAAGTTCAGTGTAAATATTTTTAATTTTTTACACTCAGTAGTAATGTTAGAAAATATTGCATATGTGCTGCATGGGTGATCCTTCTGAGGTGTCCTGTTTGATTCAGAGCAGTGTACTGCATCAAATGTGGAAGAAAGCTAGGCTGTTAAAGAGAAAAACTAATTCTGCAGCATTTTGTATCTTGTACAAAAAGAACCAGCTCTTAGAAATGAGCTCAGCTCAGTTTAAATGCTGTTTATGTGTAGTTTGCAGTGGTGTACAGTAGCTTAATGTTTGGGCTAGAAATTTGGATCACTCCTTGTTGGCTCTAAACATTTCTAAATGAATTAGTGTCCAATGTAAGTTTTAAAATTAAAAAAGTTTATAAAGTTTTAATAGTTTAATATTTAAACCCAATACAGTTCTATTCAGTCCTAGGTTCGATTCCACCTTAGCCAGGGTCTTTCTGTGTGGAGTTTGCATGTTTTCCCCATATTTGCATGGTTTCCTCCCACAGTCCAAAGACATGCAGTTGCTGGGGTTAGGTTAACTGGTGATTCTAAATTGCCCATAGGTGTCCTGTCCTTGGACCGAGTGTTTTTGAGTTCATGGACTTTTTTAAGTTCTGTTCTGTCATTCTGTTATCCCTGGTTTTGCTAAATATAGATTTTTAAAGAACTGCTCTGATGTGTTAATTATAAATTAATTTGAACATCACAAGAAATTATTTTATGAGCATTTAAGAATTTTACATTTAATCATATATTTCTCATGATCTCTTCCTCCTCCTCCTTCATCTGCCTCATCCACCACTGCTCCTTATCCTCCCTGATTTCCATCTCATCCTCTTCCTCCTCATCTCCTTAACTGAAGTCTAACACGCAAAACATCCATAAAGGGGCTTATTTTTCCAGATACTGCCGCAATTACTGATTTTCTACAGATCAGATGTGCAACACTTCCATTTACAGACAGCTGACAGCCGGTTATAAGCCAACAGTATACCAGATAACGTTGCCTCAGCTGTGAGAGTTTATTCACTCAGTGTTATCAGCATTAGACTGACCTCGAAGAAAGTTTCAGTAACAGCAGCTAGCTAAGTCAAAAACAGCAGTGCTTGCAGATGGAAAAGTTCTGGAAATCCTCAACCACTCACCTCAGTATTGCTATCAGACAGAAGTGAGCTTCTGTCTAGATAAACACTGACCAGAGAAAATAAGGAACTCTGTAGAAAAATGTATAATTGTTTCATATCAGTTTTTATTCCTCATTTACTGCTAAGTTTTCATATTATCAAAATATGTTAAAATATAATGTGGACAAAAACGTTTTTGTACAGTAGTAGAAACACGGCAGTTGAGCTCAGCCATTATGGGGTACAGAGGGTTAATGATGCGTCAGTTTTAGGCTTCTGGTTTTCCATTTAAAGTAAACAAAAGCAATCCAGATTCTTTTATTGTCTTGAGCTGACAGGTGATGGCAAGTGTGCAGTTAAAAATTGCATTTTGGCACGTACCTGAAACTAAATGAAGGACAATGCACCAAAAGCCTTCAAGGCTCTGTCAGCATGACAAATAAGGATTTCAATTATGGGCATGTAATGGAACACATGTGGGAGTAAAACAAGCTGCCATCTGCAAGATTTGAGACAAGTAGGAGTGCAGTAGTTATTTACTCTCTTCTTGGGCACAGTATTAGAATACATGTACACATGTAAATAACACAATGTGGGATTTTCCAGTTGAAAGCATGGCCTCGGTACCATTTGAGGATCAGTTCCGGTGCTGCATCTGTCTGGACATCTACACCGATCCCGTCTCCATCCCGTGCGGACACAACTTCTGCCTGGACTGCATCGAAGGCTTCTGGGACACAAAGGAAAAGTCGGAGTGTCCGCTGTGCAAAGAGACGTTCAAAGAGCGTCCAGAGCTGAGGATCAACCGAGACTTTTCTCATATCATTGAATTCTTGAAAAGGTCTGTTTTACCTCCAAACTCTTTATGTACTAAAGCCAAAACTTTAAGTGAATATTAACTCAGATATTTTTAATCAAAAGGTCTCTGTTACCCACACCAATACAAAAGGAGGCTCTCGAGCCATCAGAACAGCAGCTATCTGAGAGTGGCGTCGTTCCCTGTGATGTCTGCCGTGGAAACAAGGCACCGTCAGTGAAGTCGTGTCTGGTGTGCCAGGCGTCTTACTGTGATGTTCACCTCACGCCTCACCAGAGGGATCCAGCTCTGCAGAAACACCGGCTGACGGATCCGGCCACCTTCACCACCAGCCACCTGTGCAGAAAACACAGCAAACCTCTGACGATGTTCTGCAAACAGGATCAAACACCTGTGTGTTTGAAATGCACAGAGGGTGGCCATAAACACCACAAGATCGTCTCCATGGAGAAGGAGAGCAGGAGGGTCAAGGTGGGGAAAAGTTGTGTTATTTGTTTTCTTTGATGAGCTCTCAGTTTTTGTGGACTCTTCTTGTCACTATGACAGTTTGACATTGTCTGACCTTTTCCAGATGAATCTGAGGGAGACGAAGTCCAACATTCAACAGATGATCCAGGCCAGGCTCACAAAAATGGACGAGATCAGAAGTTCAGTGGATCTGAGCAAAGTAGGTCCTTCATTGACTCATAAAGAGGTGCTGACAACAAAGTGACTCAGTAATTGATTTATTCATTCATTTATTCTATCATTTTAATCAATAGAGGGTCACAGAGAAGGAGATTCAGAGCAGTTCTCAGATCTGCAGCATGCTGATAACCACCATCGAGAGGCGGCAGGCTGAGCTCGTCAGGGAGCTCGAGGAGAGGCAGCTGGAAGCCGAGAAGAAAGCTGATGAGCTGCTCAAAGAGCTGGAGAAGGAAATCCACCAACTGCAGAAGAGGAGCAGCGAGCTGCAGCGCCTGGAGCTCACGCCGAGCCCACTTCACCTCCTGCAGGTCAGATTTATGTGCTGCTTGTTACTGTTTCTCTGCTACAGCCACATTTTAAAGCTCTCATCATAACAAATTCTCTTCTGCTTTTAGAGTTTCCCATCTCTGAGTAGACTCCCGACCACCAGAGAGTGGGCTGAGGTCGCAGTGCACTCCGATAACTCCGTGGGGACAGTCAGGAGAGCAGTTTCTAGGCTGGGGGACATGTGCCAGGAGCTTGCAAACACACTCTCAGCAGAGGGTGAGTAACCTTACAGCAAAATAAACAACAATTCAACAGACTGTAATAAAAATGAATGCGTTATCTAATTTTTCAACTTCCTTTTTGCAGAAGTGGACAAGATGAATAAATATGCAGGTATGTTCACTAAAATAAATGTACCTATTTTTTGTCAATAAGCTTGTTTGAGCTTCAGCAGTACCTGACCTACTGTTTTCTTCCTCGTCTCTGCAGTCAATGTCACTCTGGATCCTGAGACTGCTTCAGGGTGGCTGGTCCTGTCTGCAGATGGCAAGAAGGTATCATCTGATAATCACTGACTTTATCACTGTAACATTCACTGAATAAAACAGGAAGCACACTGAGAAAGACATGCAAAATCCATTAAGCTCCTTTTTTGATGATGACCTTAACAATGACTGACCCACAGGTGAGCCTCACCAGCCAGAAGAAGACCCCACTCCCAGACAATCCCCAGAGGTTTGACTCCTGCGTCTGTATTTTGGGGAAACAAAGTTTCACATCTGGAAGACACTACTGGGTAGTTCAGGTAGGAGTCAGGTGGCAGTGGCAGTTGAGTGTCAGTGTGTATGTGGAATGTGAACTTCAAGTTATTTTAATTATTTTTTTTTATTATTATTCACCTTTTTAATCTGTAGCGAGGGAAGCAGCAATGAGTTTGAGTGAGTTTTTACTTCTCCTGGTTGTTTTATGACACTTTTTCTGCGGGCTCTGTGCGCATCAGGAGCCTTGCTGCTATGGTCGTTACTTCCTTTTACTCCTGTGTGACTCTGGTAAGGGCACCATAGATTCTGCAGTTGTCCTGCTGGCAGAGATCGCCAGACCAGCTGATAATGCACTGAAGAATGGCAGATCAATAGCCAAATTGATCGTTGCAAGGAAAAGGGATACCTCTCCCTACGGTCATCCTAGCCAACGTCCAGTCTTTTCACAATAAAATGGATGTGCTTCAAGCCAATGTCAAGTTCCTGGTGGAGTATAAAACATCTTGTCTCCTCGCCTTTACTGAGACATGGCTGGAAGAGCACGATCCACCTTCCAAAGTGGAAGGTGGGTGGATTTGGCATTCCCTTTCGTGTTGACAGAGACCCTACAGTGACTGGGAAGTCTATGTCAACAAACGTTGGTGCAACACAGTTGTCATCAGAGATTCAGTGTGTATATCTGATATTGAACTTTTATCAGTTTCATTCCGCCCCTTCTACTTGCCAAAGGAATTTCCACAAATATTTGTAACTGTTGTGTATATATTTACCCTAAGGCTGATGTGGACACTGCAATTCCGACTATAGTTAATACAGTGAACCGGCTACAGGGAATTTCACCAGACACACCAAACTTTATTGTGGGCGACTTTAATCATTGTAAGCCGGGAAAGTCCCTGTGCAACTTTTATCAATATGTCACTTGCCCAACATGACTCACTCGAAGCCTTGATCTTTGTTGCAGCTTGGTGAAAGGAGCTTATAAATCCCTGCAGAGAGCTCAATTCAATGTGTCCAACCACTACAGTGTTTACTTGGTTCTGTCATATACACCAGTCCTGAGGAAACACAAGCCAGAATAAAGGTGTCATGGACCTGGTTCCTTTGACCCAACGTTTTAAGTTGTATTTAGTTTTTACCTATCTCCTTGTGTTGTTAGTGTCATGCTGTTCACCTGTGTTTCCCAGATGTGTCTTGTTCCCTCATCAGCCCTCGTGTATTTAAGTCCTGTGTTTTCCCCTGCTTGGTGTTGCGTCCTTGTCATAGTCAGTCACCGTGTGTGTTCCTTGTGTTTTCCAGCAATAAAGCAGAATTTTTTTAGTTACTCTGGAGTCAAGTATCCTGCATTGGGGTCCTCACCTGCCTGCCCAGCGCATTAGTACATGACAGAAGGTTAGCTTCAGCTTGGTCATGTGACTCACAGATTGGGATGTTTTTACAAGTTCTTGCTAAGATTTGGATAAACTACCAGAGATGGTGTCTGCCTACATTAAGTTCTGTAAAGAGCTGATTATTCCTCAGAAGTGCATTGTTGTTTATCCAAACAATAAGCCATGGGTCACAAAATCTCTCAAGAGGGCCATTAAGCTACACAATTTTAGTTTCAATCAAGGTGACAAAACCCAGTACAACTAATTACAAAATCAAGTTGAAAAAATTAAAATTGCCAAGAAAAATTATAAGGACAAGTTGCGTGCATGCTCAAAGCAGGTAAATCTCAGCCTGCTGGGGAAGAGGTGAAGACCAATATGGGATTGAAATCAAATAAGTGTCTAGTTTCCTAGAGTGGCAAAACTGATGTTGAGCTGTCAGCTGAATTAAATATTTTTTCATCGTTTCATCAATCATTTTAATGTCAATGATTTTAGCGATGAGCTGAAAGTTTTTAGGAAAGATGTTCTTTCTAATATCAGCTCAGATTTTAGCCAGATTATAAGTAAGGTAAACAGGAACATAGCTGCAAAACCTTTTCAAAAGAAAGAGTCCTGGGTGGGATTGGAGGTTGGATCCTTAAGAACTGCCCTGAGCAGTTGGTGGATATTTTTTGTTTTATTTTTCAGCATCCCTCCAGCGCCACGGTGTCCCTCACATTTGAAAGGACTCACTGATCATTCCTGTACCCCTAGTTAATGCTTCAAGATCACTAAATGACTACAGATGAGTTGCACTTACTTCTTTTGTTATGAAAGCATTTGAAAGAATTGTAAAGGAAGCACTGTTGACTGTAGTTCAGGCTGATCTGGATACCTTACTGCATATAGGTCTGGTAGGAGGGTGGATGATGCTATTAGAACCTTACTAAATATGACCCTGTCACACCTGGAGGGTGCTAAGACCTTGGTGCAACTGTTATTCATTGACTTTTCATCTGCTTTTAATTGTATCCAGCCTCATATTTTAGCACAAGAGGCCGAAGATCCATCCAACATCAGTCCCACACTAATATGTTGGTTTCTGGACTTTTTTAACAATTACGTCACAACGTGTGAGGGTCAATGGTATTTTATCAAATGCTCTTATATCAGCTGCTTGGTCCCCTCAAAGTTGTGTTTTATCACCTCTTTTTATTTTTTACACAAATGGTTGCCGGACCTGGCATGCAAGACATCACATACTGAAGTTTGCTGATGACTCAGTTGTTTTCTCTTTGGTGAGCCATGGAGACTCTGACCATGGTCCAGTGGTTGGTGATGTCATACAGTGGTGTAAGTCTTAATATTAATTAAGTATTAATGTCAGGAAAACAAAATAGATGATTATAAATTTTGGTTAAAATCTAGTCATCATTTCTCCTGTAACCATCAGCAATCAATCTGTTGAGGTGGTTAATCAGTACAAGTACCTTGGCACTCTAATGATAAGCTCACGTTTGGACCACAGGTTGATGCTGTGTGCAAGAAAGCCCATCAGAGACTATATTTTTATCATAAGCACCAAAATTTTTAATGCTGACCATACTTTTATGAGAATGTTTTATCTTTTTTATAGAATCTATAGAATTTTATAGAATCTGTTTTTCTTTCCTTTTATGTGTTAGTACGAGCTTTTAAATTTGAGAAATAGAAAATGTCTCCAGGAAATTGTGAAACTTTGAAGCAAGGTTGCAGGGGTTTCCCTGAACAAACTGGGGGATGTGTACAAAGTCAGGATCTTAAGAAAAGCCCGCTCTGTCCCGGCTGATTCCAGCCACTTCAGGTTAATTCCCTCAGGCCACAGACATGTGGTGCCACGGTCAAGGAACAATAGGTTGACTCTACAACCCCGAATGCATCAGCCGTGGCACAACGTAATTTAAAAGTGCTGCCGTTCATGGACTTCCAGCAACAAATACCGTAATACCCCCTATATGGCTGTGAAGTGCAATTTCTGGGCTTTCAGGGACCATTTGAATTTTTCCAGTAGGACAAACAGTACGGAGTTATGGTAAGCCAGCTGATCAAAGTTCCTTTGATAGCAACTAGAGGTGATACGCTACATCTTAACCAGCTGTCCGCGGCGTAAGGGCAGAAAACTGGCGCTTCAGCAGCAATCACCCGGAGTTAAAGGGTTAAAAAACTCTTTTGTTACTATGGCAATAGGGTTAGTAAATAACACAAGGTGATTTTTAAAAAATTTATTCTTATATGTGTGATTGCAGTTGTATTCCATTGATTTTTTTTTAATGTCACTGCTAGCTGCAAAACTATTTGTCACCTTACATGCAGTGTTTAATTCTTATTTCAAGCTCTCCTTTCTGGATTTTCTACTTCAAATGATAACCTGCTAAAGATGTTAGTTTGATACTCTTCTCAGATACAGTAATGTGCAAAAGTCTTGAGCCACCCCTGATTTCTTTAGATTTCGCTTCAAGGGAGCCAGACTTGCTCTTAGCGGTCTTGAGCAATAGTTCTCCAGACTCTAAAAGCCTGAATGTCTTTCAGTTTTTCTTTAGATATGGGCTGATTTTTCACTCATTTTGAGTTCAGTTCTTGTACCTGACCATTTTCAGAGGAATGTCTTTTGTTTAAGCCTTTAACAATGACCTAATAATCTTTCTTGCATAAAGAAGGCTCCTGACTTAAGGGATGAACTAGTGTTGTGTAAAAACAGAAAACAAAGACTTAGCTGTTATTACCAGTCATGAAAACATGCATTTTGTTCTCATTTATTTTGTTCAATCTCTGAAAATTTCCAAAGATAACACAGTTTGATAGCATAAAATAGTATTTTGGCAACAACAAGGCGATTCCCAAAGAGTTATTAGCAAAAAACTTGGCATATTTCAGCACAATGTGCAGTGTGTCCTTACAAAATTGAGGAAGAAGTGTCATGCCTAAAAAGCTATCTTCAGCAGATGATCAGTGTCTGAAAGTCAAGTCCGTAAGAAACAGGAAAAAATCCAACAAAGACCTGACACAGGACCTGAGAGGTGCATCTGACATACTAAAAAAATCGTTGCACCTAGTCCCCATTTTCATAGCAAACAAAAATGTGGGGTCAGTCAAAAAATCATTGCACAGTTTTTACTAAGAGGAAAATGAAATTGGAAAAATTGGATAAAATGTTGGATTTTTTTTCTCCTTGCTGCTCATTTAACTCTGTTCTCTGTACGCTGTGTTTCAGGTTGGGGATAAAACAGACTGGGATCTAGGTGTGGCCCAGAAGTCCATCAGCAGGAAAGGTGCCATCATGGTTCATCCTGACAGCGGTTACTGGGCCATCTGCCGGAGAAAAGGTGGCAGCCTCAGCGCCTGCACCGGGCCCACAGTTACCCTCAACCTTTATGAAAGCCCAAAGAAAGTCGGCATATTCCTGGACTATGAGGAAGGGTCTGTGTCCTTCTATGACACAGAGTCAAAGACTCACATTTATACTTACAGCAGGTGCAGCTTCAGTGAGCCTCTCTACCCATACTTTAACCCCTGTCTTCAAAACAATGGGACAAACATCACCCCGCTGGTTATATGTCCTCTCGAGGGAGGTGTCAGGGAAGAACAGGACATGGGCATCGAATTAGCTGTATGATGTGATGCTAATAAATATTTTTTTAACCAATTTTGGTTTAAACAAGTGCTTTAACAAGACAATCACAATGCTTCTTCCTACTGAAACCACATGTGTCTACCATAAAGGACTGAAAAAGTCTGTTAGGAGACATTTAAGGTGGAAGCTGCACAAACACTGTAGCTTGAATCTCATGCAGGAATTTTTTTTTTGGTCTGTGCACACTCATTCCTGCAGCCACTAGAAATTAACTTTAAATTTTAAAGTTCTTTCTCACTGTTCAGAATGACAATGTACATAGATGATTCATAGACAGCCTCTTATCACCCTGCCACTGGCTAAAATAACGTTATTTTCATTATAATCTGCAAAGGCCAACATGCAAAACACCTTTAAGCCTGTAAGATTGGAGTAAGTTGTTCTCTTGCTGTTAAATGTGACTGTAAAGTGTTGCTGTTTATTTCCCAACTATTCTTAACTGTTTTATTATTCAAATGATTTTCTATAAAATACTATCAGAATGTTACTTTACTTGGCATAAAAGTTCTGAAACTAAAAATAAAAGCAAAGCTTTTGAAGAAAAACTTGATTATGTAAAGAGTTTTTCTATTCTTGCTCTTTTAAATGCAGCTGATGTTTTGGATGTTTATTTCTTACTCTATCATTCCAATAAACAATTATTTCCGATTGTAGTCAACTCCTTATGAAACACCCAAAAGGGTTCACAGGCACTAGTTGTGAGGTGTGTGTGGTCTCCTACAATAGAGGAGGGGAAATGGTGGCTTCAGTTGCATCCTGTTTCAAGGATTCACCTTTTTAAACCTTGAATTTGTACCCTCGAGCAGTGGTCCTCAACCCTTTTTGAGCCACCGACCGGTTTAGCGTTAGACAATATGTCCACAGACCGGCCTTTAAGGTGTGGCGGATGAATACGTCAAAATAAATGATATGACTATAATCAAAAGCGTGATATTTTCTAAGTATAATAATACACGTGAATCCACTGTGTATTCGTATGCAACTCTGTCAGTAGTGTCCTCCTAACATCATGCCACAGCATGAATTACATCCCCTCTGCCTTCAAAATAAGATACACAAATACAGTAGAAATCGCCTCAGTCAGATTCAAATGGCCCATGGTAGAAAAGCGTTATGTAAGAACTAGTCCATTTACCATATTTTTGCTCTTAGTGCGAGTTTGTAGCTTATGCTTGCCGCCTGCCCTTGCCATGATTTTAGCTGCAATGAAACAAAGAGTGAAACATTTAAAGGGGTGTGAATATTTTCTTTACCCACTGTATTTCGTTAGACAGCCACAGGAACCAGTTAAGCTTGTGGGTTTAATTTTATCGGTGACATATCATGTGAAGAGACAAGCGTCTTGACGCATGTCAAGAGGGAGACGAATGTAAGGAGAGAATACGCCCACTTTTCAAAATTAAACATCATTCAGACTCAGATAATAAGTTAAATTAAAATTATGTAAGTTTTTTATTCTTTTAGTGTGGCCCGGTACCAAATGACCCACAGACCGGTACCGGTCCGGGGCACGGGGACCTCTGCATTAATGGAGCAAAAGCCCTCCAGACAACATAGACTCTGCAACAGGGTTATTATAGTTTTGGATTTTACATTAAAGTTTACTTTTAGTTTGTTTTAACTTTTTTTATCTCTCTAATTCAGTCATTTTTGGTTAGTTTTCAGAGTGGTTTTTCTCGTTTTTATTAGTTTTTATTTTTGGTTTAATGATAGTTTTAGTATTACTTTTAGTTTTTTCATTTTTTTGTCAGGTGCAAGAGTGACTATTGTGTAATAAAAATTCAATAAGTTTAAAAATTGCATTCAACAACTAGTTGGTTGATCAAAAGACAGCAGCATTACATGATAAATGTGTGTAATATTACGGACACACATGAACATCAACAGCGAGAAACATAAAGAAAAACGAAATCCAAAACCTGACAAACTCTACAATAAACTCTACAATAAAGTTCAGCATCAGTGCAGTAGATTAACAACACCTACATGTGGTGTATAACACCAGAACGCAGCGACTGTTTGACAAAAACAAACTGAAGTCTTTAAAGGAGTCAAAACTCAAATCCAGCTGCATCCTGATGCTATCCACCCCATGAAGCTGGTTCTGCTCAGAGAGCTAGCTTGGTTAGATGCTCGCTAGTTAGACTTCAGTGCTGGGTGTTTGCAGGCCGATGTACAAAACCTCTGCACGTGGCGGGCACCGTGTTACGCTTGTGTAGCTGGTTTATGTGTGTTAATTACCTTGCAGTCATGTGACAGTGTTTTATATGCTGTGCCGGCTGGGACTTTTCCCCTCTTTGGGTTTCCGTAGCTGTTTTGTGTGCGCTTCTCTGGTGGACTCTGATGTTGGTGGTTTTTTCCGCTTGAGAAGTGTTCTGCACATTTTTTCAACATCCACAACAAGACACTCACTTCTATCTATCATACTCAAAGAAACCCCAAATGGGACTCTGCCACTGTCTTGGCAGACCGCTGCAATTACTTTTTGGACCAGCGCGGTGCACGCATGCACCGCTGTCCACCACGTTGCACCTGTGTACACCACTGTGCACACAGGTGCAACACTCCCAGCTTAAACTGCTAGACTGGAAAAAATGATTACATATCAATCCATAAGGCTTTTAAATAAAATAACAAAAACAAAGGTAATTTTATCTGTAATTTCAGTTCCTTTTAGTTAGTTTTGTTAACCCACAATATAGTTTTAGATAGTTGTTGTTTTTACTTTTTAATTATCGCTATTATTTATTTCAGTTAACTAAAATGTTTTTTCAATTTCAGTTTTTGTTATTCTGTTCGTTTTGGTTAACGATAATAACCTTGCTCTGGGATCACTGGGAGATACTAAACCCCTCCACTACGATAAGGCGGCGATTTGCAGAGGGGAAAATGGTTTTTCAGCCAACGCGGGGGGGGGGAATACATTTAAGAATAAAGTTACATCTAAGAAACCATATTTCTGACTGATGCTGATTGAAAAAAAATTTCCTTTCATCTGCACTCAGAGGTCTGAAGGATCTTCAGGAATGGTGATACTGCTTTCCGGAGAACTGATTGTTCAGTAGGAGGTGATTTCACACCTGTTGACGTCTAATCTGGAACCCAACCTGTTTGTTACCATGACATCTTACCCAGATCATCAGATCATCAAGGAACATGTACCCCCCACCACCACCATCACCACCACCCACCTCCATTGATGATATATAAAGCCTGGAGAAGCCTGAGGTTTTGTATCACAGATAACTCAACATTTAAAACTGTAGCTACATTTAATATGAAGACCCACCATTGTGAGTTTTCTATCAGAAAAAAAAGGAAAAACATGTGTCCACCTAAAAATAAATTAACAATTTGCCACCACTATTACCCATTATGAGTCATTTACTAATTTTTTTTTTTTTTATTATAGCAGGAATATGCATCAGTTTGTGATGAATCCTTTCAGCTTCACCAACCTTTGTGTGATATCTGAAGTAAAAAACTAAAAAGAAGATGAGAAGGAGGGGGAAAGGTGCAGTGGGGGAGGGTCGAGCAACAGTGAAAACAGAAGGATGGCAATGCTCATGATGTGATTAAACGTCTGCTCAAACACAGGGGTTCCCTGGAACAGGGATATAGTGAGAGAGAGAGTGTGTGAGAAAGAGGGAGAGGAGGAGTGATAAAGCTGAAGGTAACTGGGAAATGATCCTCTAACTTTACTGAGGCAAGCTGGTTCCTGTATGCTGCTGCAGGAGGAGCGCTGATGAAGTGAAAGGTGGGTGATGTAACATCTATAGATTATTGCTTTTGGGGTCGTTATTGTACTTTTTGTCTTGGGGTATGTTACGGGTGGACTGTGGGGCATCGCCTAACAACATCTCTAACTGGAACAGTTTAATACATTTACACTACGTTTTATAATTTATCAAAGTACTGGTCTGAGTTTCTGTGTTTGCTTCTTAAAACGGTGGTGGACAGCTTTTTATCATAGTGAGTGTGTTAGTGTAAAGGAATGCAAGTGCAAAGAGAGAGGGATTAAACTGGAAAGGTGCACAAGGTGAATGAGTGGGAGTGTTTACCCACAGATGGCCTCTCAGTGGTGGGATTGTGATAGTCCGCTGTACTCCCCTCCTGAGTCCAGCTGGCTTCACTCACGTGGGCCCCTTCCTGGCCAAAACATTACCTCATCGCTTCTATTTATTTTGCTCTTCAACATAAAGCAGTTCTCTATTAATATTCTCACCGGTGATTACGTAGGGACATGGCAGAGCACTGCGTTGGACTTACATTTACAGCAATGCAGGTCTGACAGATTTTAGCTGTGTCATACCGCACAACTTTCTCCAGTGCACTACGCTGTGTTTACCTATTTTAGCAGTAAATTTCCTCCATTTGGGTGGATTTTGAGCCTGTTTTGGGGGTTGTCATGTGGTGTTCCTAAATCCAAAAGCGAATGATAATGACTTTCTTTATACTTAATATTTAGGGTGTAAAACAGCTGAAAAGTTGTACTGCTTTTTATTTTATAACCTGTTTAAAATGACTAAAGACATCCATATTTTAAAAAGCTGATGGTTTAACAGTATAGGTTAGTCGCATATATATATATATATATATATATATATATATATATATATATATATATATATATATATATATATATATATATATATATATGTATATGTATATATATATGTATATATATATATATATATATATATATATATATATATATATATATATATATATATATATATATATATATTTTCATGTGCATAATTGTGTCATTTCTCCTACTGGTTTGCAGGCCTGAAGGTTTAAAAGTCTTCAAACCAGTCTGGACTTCTGAGTCAGCACCCAGTTGGCTGATGGCCACTCCTGCCGTGGTGTGAGGAACTGGACGCCGTCGCCGCCTATTCTGTACATTTACAGACTTCCTGTCAGCCATAGTAAGCCAGCTGAGGACTACCTGAATCATTTAATCTCCCAAGAAATGAGGCAAAGCACCGGTTGATGTTTTCTTTCCAGGTGAAATTATGACCCCACTGGTAAAGTGAGGCGCCTGCCAAGAAGATAACGTTCTTGCTGAAGAGAGTAGAACCACAAAAAATGTCTTGTCTGTCATTTACCCCTACACTCTACCTTGATCCCCGCTCTGTCTTTTTTGCTGGATTGCTGCTACTCATCCACCGGGGGCCCTCAGGGGTCAGCTGCCAGAATGACACAGAGCCGATTGTGTTGGAGGGAAAGTGTCTGGTGGTGTGCGACTCCACCCCGTCAGCAGAGCCATCAGGTAATGCCCTGGGCATGTCAGTGAGGTCAGGAACTGGTCGGGTGGCATTTTCAGCCATACGTAACACCAACCACGAACCCTCGGAGATGAGCAACCGAACCATGACCATCTACTTTGACCAGGTGGGTTTAAGAATTGTGTTGTTTTTTTTGTCAGAGCAAGGCGTTTAGCATTCCTCCCAAAAGAAGCAAAAACATCAAACAGTATGGTGTAAGACTAATGCTTCACCTTACACCGCAGTTTAACAATCTAGAAACTTGCTTTTTAAAGATCGTAGACTACATTTTGTCTCAGATGAATGTAGAGAGAATCCAAACGTAGGACATTGCAGGCGGAAAACTTGACTTTTTTCCCAAAAATGTCAAACAGATAAAAATCCAATCAACAGGTACTGTGACACAGACTGAAGGGAAGACTGTTTTTACACAGACTGGCTGATTAGGGAATGACCAACATCAGAGTAAATAGACACACAGGAAGACAATCAGGACAGTCGAGGACAGAGACAGGAAGCAAAACTAACACAGGACAGAAAGAAAACAAACTTTCAGTGTAAAACAGGAAACAACCAAACAGGAATGATACTGACATTAAAACAAGCATTTAATAAATAAGAGACAAGAAAACAGCCCAAAGGAAGCATGCTGAGATGGAGACATGGACAAACATAGAAAGACAAGGCAGATGCAGCTACTAGAAACCAAGATGTGAACGAAACCATAGGATGCAGTAAAAAAGAAGAAAAAAAAACTATCAGGGACCACTCCACTAGAATAAAGAAAACAACACAGGAAACCAGAAATCCAACATAAAAATCAAAACTTCAGACACTTGAAGTGACAATAAAAGTATTGACAAAAGCACATACATTGAGTAATCACACGTTTTATACTGGACTGGATTGTCTTTGGTTCAAATTTTCCAGAAATTTTTCTTTTCAAGAAACATAATAAGCCTCTCATTCCAACTCCCCTGACATGAATCTGCTGCCATAAAAGCCTCCAGTCTTTTGTGAAGGTCTTCCACCTGGGGCAGAGGCTTTGTGGGCCAGCAGTAAAAATGATGTTCAGATCTATATGTATGGAGATCATTCAGCCTCCCAGAATATGCCCCTTTGTGTATAGGTGCATTTTATTCTTGGAAGAAACACCAAGCACACTATTACCTAAACAAAACTTTACAACATATAACATAAAAATTAGAACAATAGTTCTAACAACTGCTGAACCACAAAAAACCTCTATACACAAACTACTTTCAGCTGCCCCCTTATTCACAAGGGGTCACCACAGCAAGCAGCTCTCCATGTTTGATTTGGCAGATTTTTACACTGGATGCCCTTCCTGACACAACCCCAAAGGAATCTGTGTCTCATCCTGGGACTGAACCACGGAGCTTTTTGCTAGTCTTCTTTTTTCGGCTGCTCACTTTAGGGGTCACCACAGGGGAGCATGTGCCTCCATCTCACCCTATTCCTAACATCCTCCTCTATCACGCCAACCCCCTGCATGTCCTCCTTCACTGCATCCATGATCCTCCTCTGGTCTTCCTCTTTGTCTTCTGCCTGGCTGCTCCATCTCCAGCATCCTTTTTCCAGTATATCCACTATCCAACCCATGTCCAAACTATCTCAGCCTTGCCTCTCTAACTTTGTCTCCAGCTTGTTATGTGTAAATGACTACACAAAAAAAAAAAAAAAAAAACTCTGCCTAAAAATAGCAGGTCATGTCAGGCAACTTTTGCATGCCAGGTCTAAGTTATTTTAAAATATTCTCCATAATGATTAGGGTTAGGATAATGCTCAGGACTTGCTGAAATGCTATGAAATGGTGCATTAACAACACTGACTGTGCACTTCAATTACAGCAGGTAAAATGACTGAAGGAAACTAGAGTGTTATATATGTGTCCTACAGTGTATGTAAATTCAGAAACACTTGTGTGTAGTAGAAATGACCATACACAAGGTTTTTTTTAAGGGAATTGTCAGGTTTTTGTATCAGATTGATCCAGTGATATCTGGCTGTACATTCATGCTTCCATTGTTCACTAAGTGAGGTTGTAGCTATGTGCAGAGACACTCTGAACTAAATGCTAGCATTCATGTGTCACATGCATCTTCCCCCAGTATAATGTTTGACTTGTTTAGCATATTAGCACCCTCAACAATAACATTAACAGTAGCTGAAATTCATATGTCAATAGTTTTGCAGGTAATTGGTCATTACCAACTTTATTGGACAAATTCCAGATTTGACCTGATGACAGAGCCATAATGAAAGTCTGCATGTCTTTCAGGACTTCATATTGATCTGGAAAGCAAATTTCTGTATTTAAAACCACAAACATGAATGTCCTTATTGTACAATATGATAAATAGGCATCATCCCCCTAACCACATAACTGTACAAAATTATTCACCAGTGCTATGCAGGGTCAAAGGTCAGTGTTTTAATATAAGTCCGCAGGATTCAGTCCATAAAGGAACATCAACATCTGTGTGAAAATTTTATGGATAGACAGTTTATTGTGGAAACCAAAGTGGTGGACTGACAAATCAGCCAGTTTATTAATAACCAGAACAGACTGCCATTGCCATTTATAGATACAGCCTCATCTGCTGTTACTAAACTTGATTTATTGCCACTGAAGTCCCCAGTCACTGATCACACTGTACAAACAGAAGGTACATTGTATGTTTGCAGAAAAAGGCTTTCATTGACAAGCATAATTATGATGGACTGACCCACTGCCAGTTCTTTTTCTTTTTCTCTCTTTCTCCTCTGAGGATGAGCAGTGGAAGCTCAATAATAATCACTAAAAAAAAAAAAACCAAGGATTGCAGATTTTGTTTAAATATTTTGCTTCTCTCTTTTTCTCCTTAGATCTTAGTGAATGTTGGCAGCCATTTTGATCCAGCGACAAGCATCTTTGTGGCACCCAGAAAAGGAGTGTACAGTTTCAGCTTTCATGTTGTCAAAGTTTACAACCGGCAGACGATACAAGTAAGAACAAAAACTTCAAGGATGACAACATCAGCTGACATTTAATGGCTCTATTTGTTCCCCAAAGTAAAGTTAGAGGATTGATTCTATTCTAAGGTTTGTAAATTAATAGTTGACATAGAGATGCTTAAGACTGGTTTCTTCTGTGATCCCCACACATTACCAGATGGCCTGGAGCCTCAGGGATGCTGACAAAGGTCCCAGGATACGGATGAAAAGCTGTAATTCATTAACTGTTGATGCAATATTGTCGTCCAACCAAAAATATGCTTTTCAGTCACATCTTGATTGTTTAATTTTGAACAGATTCTGTTGGCGTACATCACCAAAAATTTCAGTTTTCTGTGTACATCTCAGTTGAGGACATGAATGTACCCGTCTGTTAGTTTTTACCCACCATTTTAATAATATCGATACAGAGACTCACAGATTATACACAGGGAGATGTTGCAACAGTTTGAAAAAATGAGACTTTCTGGAAAAAAATTGACAAAAAAAAGATCTATCTACATCTGGTTTGTACTTTTTTTCTCCCGGTATACTAACACAGATGGGGAGGTTTTGTCTGAGCAACGACATCTTTTGCTCAGATGAATACTGCAGCGTGTACTCGCGCCCTAGTAGAAATGGTACAGAGCTATGGCAAAATCACTGTTTGCATGCCAAGTGACTAATGCATTGAGTATAAATGGGTCCTAAGGCTGTCTAAGACTGCAAAGTTCTCAGCCAGTTTATTCCTGATTCATCCTTCCAGACATTTGGAGGAGAAATCTGTACCAGGGCCTTGGTCTGTAACCGCTTAGGGTCTAGATCATCTAGTAATATGAGGGGTTTGACTGTATGGACCAGAGTCATCCTTTAATGAGAGCAGAACTTGGCACTACTGGGCTTTTTGATGTGATAATTTTTGTAGGAGGATGTATTTTAACAGGCTAATGTGGTGTTTTCATAACCATAATGAGGCCCTTTCACTGCCTAAATGGAATCAAGTAGTTTTGCCTAACCTCTTTGAAAACCCCTTATGAATTAGTGAGCTTTACAGATGTCTAGCAAACCTAGCAGTTTCTCTTTTTTAACAGCTTACAGTGCATACATAGAGAGATAGATAGGGCAGCTGATTTCTCACTAATACAGATTTAATTTACTGTGCTCGTGCCATAATTTCCCTGCAAATCTGACATCTTGCTTTCCCAGGTGAGTCTGGTTCTCAACGGCTGGCCTGTGATCTCGGCCTTTGCAGGAGACCAGGATGTGACCAGGGAAGCTGCCACCAATGCTGGACTGGTGATTATGGAGAGGGGGGATAAGGCTTACCTCAAACTGGAGCGGGGGAACCTGATGGGAGGGTGGAAGTACTCCACCTTCTCTGGGTTTCTGGTGTTCCCCCTGTAGGGCTGGCTGAGGTAGGATTAAGGGAGCTGATGTTCTGGTCATAGTCAAAGGTATGGAGAGGTGGGCGGGTGTAACATAAGAGTTTACAGAGAACATAAAGAGTTCTCTGTAATTTTTAAAGCCATTGATGCAAAGGAGGAAGAATTAATTGATACATTGAACTGCACTGATGCATCTTGATGTGTATCGATGAATTGGTGAATTCACTTTGCACCCAAAAATCTTGGATGTATTTTCCATTTTCATCGCACTTTTATGACTTATTGTCTGTTGTCTGACACATCATTACTCTGTGCTTGCTTGCAGTTTTCCTTTAGTGCATGAAATAAGAAGTAACAAATGTTTTGTCGCAATAAAGAAAATGATTGTGTTTATTGACCGCCATCTATCTATCTATCTATTAGCATTAACAAATGAACATTTTCAGTGTTAACTTGCCAGCTAAAATGCTTTATCTCAGAAATTTTCAAAGGTACTCCACCTACTTTTATATCTATCTATCACTCGTACATTTGTTATATGTAATTAGCATCTATTTCCAGGTCCAAATGCTCCTTCATTTCCTAAAAGGAAATAAACGCTGAAGCACAAATGTAAATATGATCTAAAATCTTTCAACTCCCATAACGTGTTCAGTGTAGCTAAACACTTTATTGTTGTCTCAAGCATCCAGACAGCAATGATAAATAACATTCACAAGGTTGGGTGAAGTTAGAAGTTAGCGGAAAGCAAACTAGCTAGCTGACACAGACAGTATAAAACATGGATGTAGCTACCATGATGTCACCCATTGGTTTGGGAAGTCCCCTTTTGAAACATCGAGCTGAGGGTTTTCTTTGTGTCTTGAAACCAGATGTGACGAGTAGGATGCAGAGCTGACTGAATAACAGCACGCTTGTTGGCTAAGAACTTGTCAGTCACAAGCCAATGAGCATTACCTGGGTAGTCATGAATGACCAAAATTTACAAAACAGACTTCATTTTTTATTCAACCTGGGCACCTTACAGTCAGTGAATCAACCATGAACTCCTCTGTATACCAAAATGGACAATGATCCCAAGCACAGCAGCAAATCAACAACAAAATGACTGAAAAAGAAAAGAATCAAGGTGCTGCAACGGCCCAGTCAAAGTCCAGAGCGCCACATGATTGAAATGCTGCGGTGGGACCTTAAGAGAGCTGTGCATGAAGCAGTGCCTGCAAATTTAAATGAACTGAAGCAATGTTGTAAAGCAGAGTGGGGCAAATTCCTCCACACTGATAAAGTCAGTGTGGAGGAATTTTGCCCCACAGGAAGCCATAATATTAGTCCGATATTTCCATTAAAAATGCTCCAAAAGGAGCTCAATGGCTGGAATTAATGGAAGTGAGGCCTTACAAACAGCAACCAGCTACAGCTGCCTGGATTTACAGCATGCCACTAATTTGAACGAGATATTAAAAAAAACAAAACAATGATGAGATTCAGAGGAAGACATTAAAGACTAATTTAAAATTTGATTTGGAAACTACAGGCGGACTATATCACAGTTCACCTGAATATCCATAAAGGCAATCCCTTATTCAAACCTTATTCAAATCAATAGAAACCCATACAAGCTTGTTAACCATCCTTCTGTTTATTTAAAGAGCATACTGTTACCCTTTACTTCACATAGGCGGCATTTTGCTTACCACATATGTCCTTGGTTAAATGCTGACACAACTGTGGCTTCCAAACACCCACTATTACACTTTACATATGCTCTATAAATCGCTCTACGCAAACAGAAGGTTGTTCTGAAAATAGTAGGCCTCCCTGCTGTGTGTCCCAGGAGGTGCACTAAATGTAAGAGATATTTCACTATTGAGACCTTTTACTGTGCCCATAAAAACATGCCGGTACTTTGCTCTCATACAAATGGTATTCAGTCAGGAAAACTGAAGCTTTTTTAAATGTTTTAGAAAAGCCATGAACTATACATGAATTTCTGTCTGAATGTGTCGCTCCTCCTGACACACAGCGACCGCGCGTCTCTCAGCGGTGGATCCGGTGGCAGATGGAGGATTGGCAGTGGAGAAGAAAACCACTGCCAGGAGCCTGCTGAGTTCACACTGGACCTTCACAACCTATTAGTGTCAACGTCCCAGTGCACAGCAGAGGCTTGTGTTAGGGCTTTAGAGAGTCGTGTTTGGAGTACAAAAACGACATGAAGCAGAGACTTTGGTTCCAAGAGCGAGGTAAACTGCATGTAACGCCTTCAAAGTTAACAACGATCACAGAACACGTGACGGGGAACACTCATAGAGAAGCACATCAACAACACAGAGGAAATAAACTAAAATGTTTTTTCATAAAATGTTAATTTGCATTAGAAACTAACAGACAAATGTGATATTTAGGCCCTTAAAACTTATGGAAAACTTTCTCAGTAGATTCAAAGTCATAGATTACACTGAGGACATGGCTGGATGCCAGTAGTTGGAGCCATCAATGAACAGAGAAACAGGAGTGCCACCTACAGACAGGGGAGGGGAGTGACTCTCCCTCTTCACTGCTGCGTGCCATTAATATTTTCTTGCCTCACTTTCCCGAAAAATCTGTGATGCAACACTGTGAATACCTCCATTAGCCTCTTTAACCATATTAAGAAAAATCAATGCAATTGTCATTTTTTCACATTATAAATAAATACTGCTGTAGTAAATCAAAGAAACCTTTCAGCATGGCTTCTGCGGCTTTAAACACAATCAAGGAAAAGAGAAAATGTAAAAATTAGAGTGAAAGGACCAGCAACTG
The DNA here is from genome assembly GCA_024447675.2 of Pterophyllum scalare. Taxonomy (NCBI): domain Eukaryota; kingdom Metazoa; phylum Chordata; class Actinopteri; order Cichliformes; family Cichlidae; genus Pterophyllum; species Pterophyllum scalare. Next base: position 54,949 of record JAMQGT020008188.1, read on the forward strand.
ATCACCTTACTTTTATTCCATTATTACTGTTAAAGTTAACACAAGCTGCGGGTGATCTTTTTGCCAAATCGATTCAGACCTCTGGCTAAGAGGAAGTTGGCAGTTCAGATGAAAGTACAATGAAAATCCAAAAATTTTGCCCACTTTTGTAATTTTCATGCAAACCCCACAGAAAGGCAGCGCTAATGTGAAAATGTGATTTTAAACCTGCTGTCAGGTCAAGGAACTCCTTTATGTTGTGTCTGAAATGAGACAAGACCAGACCAACAAAACAAACAAAAAAAAAATGTAAAGGAAATATAATACCAGGAACATCTGAGTACAAATTTACATTTTATTAAGATATCAGATTTTTTTCTTAGAAAGACAACAAAAAAATATTAATGTTTCCTTTTATATTTCTACACATATGCCTTCAATGTTAAAGGGTAATTCTGATACATATTTTAAATCTTAGTCATTAACAAATACACTAGTTATTATGGAAGCTTGTGCCCACTAGTGGAAAAAAAAAAAACAGGCAAGCAAAGACAAGTTTACATCTTGAGTTATTATCTCAAAATTTCAAGTTGGGAACCTCAAAATGTTGATCTATTGACTCGAACTTCTGACTAAGTCAAAATTTTGAGATAGCTAATTTTGACATAATAACCTGGTACCATTCAGAGAGACATCAGACTTATCCTCATATGCGAGCATTGTATGGATACAGCAAAACAACATCAAATGAATATTTCACATGGGGTTGTTCCAGTACTTCATTGAAGCTACATCATGCTTCTGCATAGTGAAAATCCAACATACCAACTTCTTAAAGAAGAACCACATCATAAGCTGGAAATTCTGCATTCTTCTTTCATTTAACCTGATATTTCAATATGACTGATTCTTAAAAAAATATATAATATACCCTTTTTTAAAAAGGGCACATATAAAAAAAAAAAAACACTGTTGCCTTCACCTTCTACATCCTTTCTAGATCTTCTCCGAGCCCTTGGTATTTGTCGAGCTTCTCGTGGTCCTCCTTCTTGATGTCACTTGATATTTCAATGTCTATCGCTACGACCTTCTTCCTTTGTTTGTCCACCACCACAGTGTCCTGGTGGTTAGCCATCACAAGTCTGTCTGTCTGTATCTGGAAGTCCCACAGAATCTTAGTTCAGTCATTCTCAACTACCCTTGGGGGCATATCCCATTTTGACCTCAGGACTTCCAGGTCATACTCGGCACAGATGTTCCTGTAAACTATGCCGGCCACTTGGTTATGGCGTTCCATGTATGCCCTGCCTTCTAGCATCTTGCACCCTGCTGTTATGTGCTAGATTGTCTCAGGGGCAACTCTACACAGCCTGCACCTGGGGTCTTCCCTTGTGTGGTAGACCCCAGCCTCTATCGATCTTGTGTTCAGAGATTGCTGCCATGATTAGTGCCTCTGTGCTCCCCACCCCTCCCTATACGCATTTCATTAATGCAAATCCAAAAAGCTACATTTGATTTTTAATCACATATTGACCTGTTGGGATTAATAGTCACTCTGTCATTAAGGTGATTTCTGGTTTGTGATGATGTGCTGGCACTGCGACTGTGGATATTTGTTGACCACAGTTGGTGAAAAAGCACCAACCATATGACCACACTTGGCTCATAATTCTACTGCTGACAGTGCAAAAAGGAGGTGTGAGGTTTTGCTAACTGGTTTCAACATTTCAAACAAAAATAAGCAGCATAAATAATGCAAACTATAAAAAAATATATATAGCTTTAAATGGCAGCATGATGCAAAATCCCTTTCTGAAACCTGTCCAGATGTAAAAATCAATGACATCCTGCTACTACTTATAAAGATTTTTTTTTAAAAAAACAGAAAAAAAACTTAATTTAAAAAAGAAAGAAAGAAAACAAAAATTAGACAATCCACTCAGCCAGCTCCTTCATTCTTGTCCCCCCTGCTTCCCAAGTTTGGCTGGGGGACATTAACAGTAGATGGTGCTGTTGGGTGCCTTTTCCGCTCTGTGAAATCTGAGGCACTGATATGCATGGTATTGTTGTCGCCTAATTGCAATCCAGTTACATTGCATAGGCTTATGTTGATTCTACGTGCAAGAGAATGGCAGAAGAAATTGTCAGGGCTGGAGAACTGACGCTGCAGAGAGGAAAGAGAAGAAGAATATTTGTTTAAGCTGGTTCAAAATATAGGCAAATGCAAAGCCATGAAGCCGTGAGCAGAGCAGAATAACTTACAAGCATTTTGTTCACTTTGCTTGGTTTCTGACATCTTTTTTGTTTTTGTTTTTTTGGTTTTTTATTGTTGGACGTATATGATATCTACACTTACGCCTAGAAATTCTGTCCAAAAAGTTATGAACAGAATCAGTGACAATTTCTAGGTGTAGCCATTGGCGGAAGGTTTCCACCTTGGTGGCCTCAGAATCTTGTCTGCTTTGTGCAGATGATGCAGTCCTGTTGGCCTCCAGTTTGCAGTGGAATGGTTTGCAACTGAGGGTGAAGCGACTGGCATGAGAATCAGCACCTCTAAGTATGAGGCCATGATCCTCAGCCGGAAAAGGGTGGAGTGCCCACTCCAGCTCAGGGATGAGTTGCTGTCTCAGGTGGAGGAGTTCAAGTATCTCTGGGTCTTGTTTACAAGTGACGGGAGAAGGGAACAGGAGATCGACCGACGGATCGGGGCTGCGTCTGCAATCTGAGTGTAAAAGCGAAGCTTTCGATCTACATCCCTGCCCTCACCTATGGTCATGAGCTTTGAGTATTGACCAAAAGAATAAGATGTCAAATACAAGCGGCAGAAATAAGCTTCTTCTGTACGGTGACTGGCATGTCCCTTAGAGATAGGGTGAGGAGTGCAGCCGCTGCTCCTCCACATCGAAAGAAGCTAGTTGAGGTGGCTCAGGCATCTGAATAGGATGCCTCCTGGGCGCCTCTTGGGTGAGGAGTTCTGGGCATGTCCTACTGGGAGGAGGCCCTGGTACAGACCCAAGTCACGCTGGAGAGATTATATCTCTCAGCTGGCCTGGGAATGCCTTGGGGTGCCTCCGGATGAGCTGGTGGAGGTGGCTGGGGAGAGGGAGGTCTGGGCTTCTCTGCTTGGGCTGCAGCCCCGGTTAAGTGGAAGAAAATGGATGGATGGTGTCAAAGAGAGCGGGCATCCATAATATGGTGAACTCAGGAACACAGCTCTTGCTGTACAGAAGCTCCACCCACCTGCTGTTCAAACCTTCTGTTTGTCAGGGGTAGCCAATCAGAAAAAAAAGCTTGCTTAAAGAGGAGCAAAAAATTTTGGTTTAGACAGGATACCCTAAGGCACTGTCTAAAGGCACAAAGTTTATGAAAAAAAAAAGATTATTTTGAAGCTAAACTAAAAAATGAAACTATGAAGCTGTAATTGAGTGTATATTTTGTCTACTGGACAACCAGCAATACTAACAAAAAAATTAAAATGCCATGATGAAAAAATAGATTTAAAAAATTTATTAAAACTGAGGCTATAGTCAGGTGGTGGAACAAATAAGTTGAAGACCTCCTTAATCCCACTGGTGCGCCTTCTCTAGCAGAAGCAGAGTCTGGGGACAAGGGGGACGACTTGCCCATCACGGAGGGTGAGGTCACTGAGGTCTCTTGAGAACTCCTTGGTAGCAGGGCCTCTGGGATGGATGAGATTCACCCTGAGTTCCTGAAGGCTCTAAATGTTGCAGGGCCATCTTGGCTGACTCACCTCTGCAACATTGCATGGAGATCTAAGGAGGTGCCTCTGGATTGGCAGACTGGGATAATTGTCTCTATTTTAAGGAGGAGGATTACAATAGGAGGATCACACTCCTCAGCCACTCCAGGTCAGGGACGAGTTGAGGCCCCAGGTGGAGGAGTTTAAGTATCTCGAGGTCTTGTTCACAAGTGATGGGAGAAGGGCGCGAGAGATTGACAGAAGGATTGGGGCTGTGGATGCAGTGGTGCGGACGCTGCACTGGTCCGTTATGGTAAGAAGAGAGCTCAGCTCAGCCTAATGAAGCTATCAATTTACCGGTCAATCTACGTCCCTATCCTCACCAATGGTCATGAGCTCACTCTTCCCACCACACTCTTCAGAGCAACTCATTCTAACTGGATGGCTAAGCACTTGATTTTATGGCAATTGGTACTGAAAACATCTGAATTAAAAGATTAAGAGATGTGGCCCAATACTTCTGTCTATATAGTGTCTAAAGGGGGGGTGGACATACAATGGAAGATATAAAGAAATTTGAAATTAAATGAATAAATTGATAAATTAATATGTTAGAAATAAAAAATATTAAAATGGTAACATCAGTTGATACAAATTTTAAGATTACCTATTGCCTGCATATATTTTAACTCTAATATATGATTTAATATATAATTTATAATTATTAACACACATTTAATAACAAATGTATTTTTTAAATTCTTTGTTGACATCCGCGAGGTCATCCCAAGCCACTTGGGTGTAACATTAGTGTTAAATAGTCATATGCTTTTCAGAAAGTATATGATGCTACCTGTGAACTTTATTACACTCTGAGATTCTATGAGGTTTCAAACTGGGTGTGCCATATGGGTAAAAAGGGGTTGATATGTACATAATCCTAACCAGGTCAAAACCTCCTGGTAGATGTTGAATTAACTTTAGTTATTCAGTTAATTATTATTTGGCTTATTTGGAGTATATGTGGGATCTTTTACTTTAGTAACATCAGACCTGTTCATTGTGGGGAAAACCTAATTCAGTGACACAGTAAAAAAAAAAAGTACCTGGTACTGAGGGGAAAGGCTTTCCTTAAAAGATGAGTGGGCGCTTTTTGGTGTTTTATTTTGCGGCAACTTCAAAGAAGTCGGAGTCGACGGGGGCTGCGACTGAATGGGCTGAACAGAGGATGGTTTCATTTTATAGTCTGCTGAGCGAGAATGGTCCACGTCTGTCAAAATGGCGGCTCGAGGTGAAGGCGAATCTGTAAAGGCAACATGTTTATCTTTAAACATCACACCACAATAGTTTGTTTGTCTGGATCATGACCTAAAACAAAAGGTTCCTCCCCTCAGTCAACCACTTCTGTTCTGCTTCCTTCTTACCTTTACTGCTTGCGCTGTCTCTTTGACTTGCAGCCCAACCACCAGCCACTTCCTGCAACAAAGGGTAAAGTAAAAGAATTGCTCTGTTGGTTGTGTGTGACAGGATTAAACCTGCATGTTAAAGAGGGAGATTAAAAGCCAAATATTCAATGTGGAATAAAAGTGAGGAGAAATCTTTTTTTTTTTTTTTTTACAGTTTTTACAGGGTTTTAAGGGGATTCAGTGGTAATGAAAATTATTTAGATGGTTCTTGCATATTCGGTGTGGTGAAGTCGTGTAAACCTGTGTCAACTTATATTTGGCTTCCATTGCACATGTACGGTAGCATGCATGTGCTCCATAGTCAGAATTAACTTTGGGTTTCACAAGAGTCAATCCCTATTCCCCCATATGAAAGTCCAGTTGCTCCTCTGTGTTTTACTTCCTATATGGACTTTTTCACTTGTGAAATTCAAGAACTGAGGAGATGCAGAAGTCTAGTTTCCATTTAGACGACTTGAATTACAACATGTTGAAAGACTATTTTGGATTTTTTTTTTTTTTATGCCCAGTGATGGCAAAACACGTGAGTTTTGTGTAAAAGCAAAAGACCAGCAGTTCTAGATAATAAACAAGTGCAAATCTATATTGTTCTACTACAAATGTAGCATGTGCATTGAGATGTGAGACCCTGACAACTATCAGTCTGTCATGAGATAAGAGTGCAGCTGCCCTCAATAAGGGATGACCAGTGCCACCTTTACTGAGCTCACTGCTTGTGTTCATAGATATTTTATTTCTAGGTTGAAGGCCTCCTTCAAACCATCTGTCTTGTGTTCTGTACTCTTCTGTGAAAATTCCCCTTGTGCGATTTAAAGTGATTATTTCCGCATGATTGAAGAAGTGTAGTGTTGAAACAATATCGTATTGACCAATTGGTGGCAAAAAGGGAAAGAAATTTCACAGACCACATTCTGAGTTGCTGAGTGTTGTTGTTCGTCAAAGGCCAACGTATAACGCAGATGGTGGTGTAGTATCTGATGTGCCTTTGTTTAAACTTTATATATGGTTTTATCTATCACTGTAAGAGAGATGCATTATAGTTGAGGCCTTCTTAGCTGAGGACCTCTACCGTAAAGTCCCCTTCTCTCTTTTTGACCATATAAGAAAATGTATGCATACCAGGGACTCTCTGAATCCACTGAAACTGGTTCCAGCCAGTCTATAGGTGATAGACCATGCATCGTAAACCAGATGTTAGAAACTATATAAGACAGGAATTGCCATTGTTCTGGGAAAGAGACTTGGCATTCCTCTCCCAAACATGCTGGAGCATTTGTCAGACATTATCTTCTAGGTTAATAAAGTTCATGGTATCATAAAGATGGTGTTGGCGGAGGATTTCTTCAAAGCATACAGAACAGAAAAGACACAACAGTGGTATTAAAATGTTTAAACCTAGAGTAAATGGTGTTTTGAGCCAATTATTTTATTTAAATCATTTCTGAGTGCTGAAGTCAACATTGCACTCCAATCTTACCTGAATGGGCGGACGACCTGTCCGCACATCTTCACAAATGTGAGCACGTTCAACTCTGAGGCTCGCTGCGAAAAATTAAGAAATAAGACAAAACAAAATGGCAGTACAGTATTGTAAGATGTATTTTTGTAGTTCTGCAGCAGCAAGTAGTTACTGGCTGGAAAGACTGGTAAACTTTAAATGGGCTTTTGAGTTAAATTAATGTAATGTTGCTATATTTTGAAGACAATTAGAGGCAATTAAAAGCTGCAGCAAATCATGGTTTTAATGATTTTTACATATCATTTATTTTCTTCTGTTTAACACAGGAACTTATGATCTTAACATTGAATTGAGACTATGAGTATGCTTTAAATGTGTTCCAAGTGCACACTAAAATCACCATTGGTTTAAAACAGAAAATACATAAAATATCATATATGCTGATATAGTAAAACAGACCTGAAGGCTGAGTAATAGAAGCCCTCTGAAACTGCTCTGTTATTTCCTCTAATTCGATCTGGTCCTGGAAAGAGGAAGAGGGACAACAAATCAGGTCATGACGTAAATTAAGAAAAAGGTTATTTGCTGCATCATGTCAAAATTTCACAATGTCTTAAAATTACTTTGCCTTAAGTAAACATTTTTTCTCACCAGTTTCTTCAGCACTTTATGAACAGCGTCAGTGATTCCATGTTTGTGCATCTTATACAGTTCTTCTGTTACGACTGTGCACTCTGTGGAGGGAGTGGAGATAAAGTGTTAGGGTCAGGCAAACTGCTGTGGTTAAGATAGCCTGGATTGAGACATCACATCACAGATTAGTTCAGCAATTAAAACAGTGTAAACACAGTGCAAATTTACTGAATGAAACAAATTTATTAGAGCACCTCTTATAAAAACAAGAAAATTCAAATATTTTAGAAATCTGTCAAAAACGTGTTTAAAACTAAAAAGATATTGTTATTAATGAGGCAAATAACAAACTCATTCACATTTTTTTTACCCAAATCTGAGCCAGCACACTGAACTTCTCTAAGAAGTAAGAAATTAATTGAGGTATCTGCATTCATAATAATTATCATTTAATATAATAATTATTTATCATCAAAAGCAAAAGGCCCCTATTTAAACCTCGACTTTGGCAGGGCCAGTAGTGTCCCACCTCAGGATCTAATGCAACCAAACCAAGAAGCTTTCTTACCATGGGCGTTGGGTCTTTGAGCAGGTTTCGTCTCCCAGCATCTCTGCATGAGCTCCATTAGTCGTGCTAACCCGGCAAGTCCTGCAGCCAGACGCCGGATCTCATCGAGCGATGGACGGTCTCCCTGTGGGATGCGGAAACGAACTATGCTGGACGGTGCGTCTGCATCAGAGGGATGTGCACATTAGAGGGAAGCCAACATTTTAAGGGCCTGCACTAATGCTTATTTTCAAGTAATATGTTTCTCCATAGATTAAGGTTTATCTAACAAATAGTTTCATATTAACAAAGGATTAAGGTGCTGGAGGCTGATGGCACTTTCTGGGAAAATGATTGCTAAAGTCCAGTCATACAGGTCTACAGACCAGCTGTCACTGAGGAAAATGTATTCCCTCTTTGTGATTGCTTTGGTTGCTAGCATATTGCTGCAGTCGTAGTTTGAATGGAAATGATAGACTTGCCTACAGTGTTCAGCTATATCGCCACGCTATAGTGAAACTGAAAAATGTAGCGCAAACTGAAAATGGAGACCATTTGCCTTCAAAGTAAAATTTGCAGCTTTTGAAACAAGATGGCTGTAGCTCTGAGGCACAGCTTTTACTTTGAAGGGGAACCTTCTCCATTTCCAGTTTGCATCACACTTTTTCAAGTTGTATTACTGCTCAACTAGTCGTTAGGGTTTGTAGACAAACATGGAAAAACTAAAGGCGATTGCGGCAATCTGCTAGTAACCACAGTAATCACTGGGAGGTTTTAGGTGCAACACCTTCTTTGCAACCGATTTCACTCAGTGACAGCAACCTCAAGAAATCACCACCAGACAGTTGAGGGAATACATATTTTCCTCCAGAAAATGGTGGTTGTATCACATCCAGTATGACAGACAAATCTCGAGCAATGTGCCTATGTTGTCACGTGAGGAACCTCAAAACAATCGAAAATTATTTTGTAACTCTGGTTGCAAAATAAACTGGTCATTAGAAAGAATGCAGATTTATGGCACTTCTGCACTGAATTCACTTTATAGCATTAAGAAGTTACATCCATCTTGAGAGTCTGCTTATCACAGGCAGTCAAATTTCCTGTTTGGTTCGGCTGACAAATCAAAGTCTAATTTGTCAATACATCAGAGGGTGAAAATATATCAATAGATCAAATACAAGCTGCAGCTGGGGAATCGACACACATACTGGCTCGAGAGCTGTGGACTTTCTTTTAGTTATTTTTTCTTTTGTTTAAATAAGCTGAATTTCCAATAAGTTACACAATGCTTGTCCTTGTGGCTCTATTTTAAAATTGTATAACAGCTGAATTAACCATATACTGCAGGTCAGAGTCAGGAACAATAAGAGGATCAGTCAATATGCATTAATTCATGTAATGCGGAAGGTCAAATAAGAGTGGCAACAAGCCATTTTTGAGCAAAGAGAGAAGACAAATGCTGTGCAGGTCAGGTCATAGAGATACCTACATGGATATGGTTCTTTTCCTGTGACAATGGACCACAGCAGTATACCATAGCTGAAACAGAGACACAGAGAGTTATACGCAACAGTTATAACCCTGTATATCTGATGCTGTTGTAGAGCTTGGCTGTCAGTTTGTTATTATCTGCTCCATGACATCAGTAGAAACAACAAAACCAGATTACGTCGAGCCCAGAAGGAGGTCTTAAGCAACTGGCTGCAGTTCTGTCACATGAGGAAGTCACATGATGACCATTAGCGTAACTGGTTCCTCTATCACAGTAGTTCCCAAAGTCAAGAGTGCTGCGGGGGCACCTTTTGCCCACCCTCAGTCAAAATACAAGTAAAAGTGATGTATTTCCTTGAAAATTTGATTTAAAAAACATAAACAACACAGGCTGTTGGCTATAAATTGCTAATACTGCCCAGTCATATGTAAAGTGCTAATGCTAAAGCCAATAATGGCCCACTTGCCACTGGGATGCAAACTTCAATACAAGAGCAGTAAATTTGGGTCAGAGTAACGAGTAATATCACAAACTAACCAGCTCCTATTACCAGTTTTAATTCACTTTTTATATAAATAAATACATTTATATAAATATGTAACTTTGCATACTTGTAAGTAATTTTAAACTGAATTATTACTGCAGCCCACCTGCAATACCTTCGCCCACAGCCCACACTTTGGGAACCACTGATCTGTCAAGTCACGTGGAACCTGTTTATGGGTTAATGTTTACCGCATGGGTTAAAGGACTTTTACCATTATTATTTTAATGTATATCCCGGGACCGAGCCCATGTTTAATGGCTATGGATAAACACGCAAAGTGTACATTCTAAATCACATAAGCTGTGTTTTAAGATGATTGAAGAGATGTTTAATTACTCTTTTATTACAAAAATTACTCTAAACCTGGAAGGCTGTAAATCTGAACTTAGGCATTGGTAGTACTTCTTAAATAAATAATAAACAGATGCTCTGCTCTCTACCTGTAGATATCAGACGCCCGCGTGGGGTTGTATGAGATGCTGAATGCCTCGGGGGGCATGTAGCTGATAGTTCCCCCTTCTTCTTCTTCACTGTCCCTCTTGGAGATTCGTGTCACACTTTGGGAAAACCTGGCAAGGCCAAAATCTGTAAGCTAGAGGGAAGCGGGGGGAAAGGAGAAGAAAATTAAGCAGATCGTTATCCACTGGACCTGATGGGCACCGTGTTAAAAGTATTACTGACTTATATAAAAAAAAAAAAGAAAGGTGTTTATGAAAGTGTTATCTTATTTTGTAGAAATCTTTCCTGTCTTTGATGTTGAGGTTCATTTTTAAAGCCCATCAAAGGGTGAAAAGAGTCTTAAATAATCATTTAAATCTACATTCACGACTGGAGGTGTATGAGAGTTACACTTGAGCTACCTCTGCAATGAAAAACAAAGATTTTAAAAACTTCCACAAAAAAGGCTGACGTGAAACTAAACAGTGAAACCCCATATAGAGGAAGCAAATATTATCAGTTGATCAACAGAAAAATTGCTTTACTTCAACTTCCTGAAAATACGATATTTTAATTTAATGCTAAAACACACACATCACAGAAAAATAGGTGGTGAAAGAAAATATTTTTAAATGGCTTTAAATAGCTACAGGGCACTAAAACGGGCCTTCAGAAGATATTTTTATTCATTAGAAAACAAGAGTAGTGATAATGAAGTAGTGAGGTGGTCCTAATATTAAGCTAACGATATTAAGGTGTGGATTTAAAATCTTTAAACAAACTTTATTGCTATAAATCTGATTTCTGCTCATATATTAATAATTAAACCCATCCATCCATTTTCTTCCAATCATCTAATTCAGGATCATGGGGCAGGGTTCTCTTTAATTTATAAACTTGCATTCGTAGGCTCATCTGTGGCATCCACAGCTGTCTGAGTAAAAATCCCAGCCTAGCAACATCTTTACTCAGGATTCTTTCAATGTCATGTTTCTTATAACATCTCTGATTCAGTCTCAGTAAATACAGCTGGATGAGGTCTGGCCCTCTTTTGAGAGGGAACTACAGCAGTTTTACAGTTGTGTAAAGCCTTTTTTGTGGTATATAGCATGATGTCATTGTGGTTTGCACTAAAAACTGCGGCTGTAAGTCCAATGAAAAACATTTGGAAAACATGACCATATAGGACCTCTGTGTTTGAGGCTAGTGATTTGAAGGTTTAAGGGTCTAACAAGGAGAGGAAAAGCAGCTATCTGTATTTTTGCTCCAGCAATTTTAAAACACAATTGCTTCTCAACCAGCCGAGCAATTTTTTAAAGCCTTGGAAATCACCTTGGCATTCAGAGAGGAGTCCAGCAGCACGTTGCTCGGCTTTAGGTCCAGGTGCAGCAGGGCAGGAGAAAGACTGTGGAGGAAGTTTATGCCCAGGGCCACCTGGTGGGTCAGTCTGAAGGCCAGAGGCCAGGACGGGGGTCCTTGTAAATTTCTCTGTTAGAGTAAGGACAGATTGTTTTGGTATTACACTTTTACAAATAGTTTAAATGATAATTGCTTTTCTTACCATTTAGCTCAGTATAATCTTATACTTGTACTTCATTTATTAATTTGAACCCAATTATTTGCATGTGGCTTTTTGCAATGCAACAGCTTTGTTGTTTAAAGGTGTTATACAAGGAAACCTGCCTTACCTTTCCTCTATAGTATATTTTTGAAGAAGGAGCGTGGTCTGTTTTTGTCTAGAGCCATGCTAACGGCTCTGTTAGGGTGGCCTTTAATACAGCAGTCCTTCAGTCTAAATAGTTAGTTGGTAGATTAAATATTTTTAAGCTTACATACTAATTTAGCATCTTAGCATCAGCAAAGGTTAAGCTAATTGATTTATGAAGAGATATACTACTTATAAAGACTGCACTACTGAGTTACAAATATGTGTAGCTTTCCATAAAGGTGAGTCCCAATAGACTTCTATATTAAACTGCTCAACTTTTAAGGCTTGAAGTTACTGTATACGTAATAAGCCAGTGTTAGGGTTAGCTGCCAAGTCTTCAGGTCTACCCTGTTGTCCATATAAGCAAAAGATGTTAATGAAGTTTTTAAATAATCAGTCCTGCCATATGTTCAACTTAACCTGAAGAAAATGTCAAACCAAGATTTATTTACCATTTCTAACCACTAGCCAACATTGATTTCTTCTTATTATAAACATGACTAGTTTCCAGCTTTAAGCATATGTCTTGTTACCATGATGGCAATGTTACTTCTACCTTTGAAACAGCAATGTTTATCTAAGCTTAACCAAATAGGCCTTTTAACTTAAAACATGACATTTCCCTATTTCTAGGACAGGTAGTTCTGGGTGGTTTGGACACTATGATAGGTCAAGCCTTTGGGTCATTTTGTAGGTGGACCAGGTATGTTGTTTACCTGCAAAAAAAACAGTGATCCTCTCTCCATGAATTCCATGACCAGCCCAAGCTTTACTGATGGTCCAGAAGAGGGCAGTTGACCCTTGAAGACCCCAAGGACTTGAATGACATACGGGCTACTTCCTTTACTCATCATTTTGACTTCACGCAGCAAGGATGAACTGGTCCTGTGTGTGTTGGATTTTCCCATTAGTAAACTTCAACCTGTTTTATTGTCTAAAAATACTCTGTGTAACCATTTACCCATCATCGAAATGGAGCAGTTTAACAGCCACATCACAGTACCACTTTTTATGTCTGGCTTTGTAGACTTGTCCAAAACCACCAGAGCCTTTCACTTCCCAGCCTTCCAGGTCAGAGTCTCCAATCTCCATATGAGGGGGAGAGCTGCACAGTGCCATAGTTCACTAGAAGAGGAAGAGGGTTACAGTTACATCCTTATGGCTAACGAAACATAAAGGAAGTTCCCAGGAGACTTTCTCTTGTTACTGTTTTTATTCTTTAATGATTGACTGCTTTGTCAAGCAGGTAACAGCAATCAGCAGCTTCAATTCATGATTACAGTCCAGATTCAATAATTAAATGTCCTCAGTAATCTGGAGGTTTAAAGACCCAAAGAGGAGTTTACACATTTCAATTATATACATATTTCACATGGGTGGATTTTAAAGCCTGATATTTTAGTGAACAATCATTTACTCGATGGATGGATGGATGGATGGACGCTTTTAAAAAACACAAATACACTGATCAAGCAAAACATTATGACCACCAGCCTAAATTTGTATTGTTTTGCCTTTTTGCTGGTAAAACAGCTCTGACCCTTGAAGGTGGTTGTGGTATCTGCACCAAGATTTAGCAATACATTCTTTAAGTCCTGTAAGTTGCAAGGAGGGGCTTCCATGGATCGGATTTGTTTGTCCAGCACATCCCACAGATGCTTGATTGGACTGAGATCTGGGAAATTTGGAGGCCAAGTCAAGACCTCAAACTCACAATCGTTGTGCTCCTCAAATCATTCCTGAACCAATTTTGCTTTGTGGCAGGAAGTATTATTCTGCTGAAAGAGGAGCCACAGCCATCAGGGAATACCATTTCCATGAAAGGATGTACATGATCTGTAACAATGCTTAGGTAGGTGGTACGTGTCAAAGTAATATCCACATGGATGGATGGACCCAAGGTTTCCCAGCAGAACATTGCCCAAAGCATCACACTGTCTCTGCCGGCTTACCTTCTTCCCATAATGCATCCTGGTGCCAGGTTTTCCCCAGGTAAGCAACACACCCAGCCGTCCAAGTGATGTAAAAGAAAATGTGATTCATCAGACCAGGCCACCTTCTCCCTTTGCTCCATGGTCTATTTCTGACATTCACATGCCCATTGTTGGAGCTTTCAGCAGTTGGCAGGGTTCAGCATCGGCAATCTTACTGGTCTGCAGCCATGCCACCCAATACACAACAAACTGTGATGCACTGTGTATTCAGACATGAACTTTTTTTGGCAATTTGAGCTACAGTAGCTCGTCTGTTGGATTGGACCACACGGGCCAGCCTTCGCTCACAGCATGTATCATTGAGCCTTGACTGCTCATGACCCTGTTGCTGGTTCACCACTGTTTCTTCCTTGGACCATTTTGTATAGATCCTGACCACAGCAGATCACAAACACCCCACAAGAGCAGCAGTTTTGGAGATACTCTGACCCAGTCATCTAGTCATTACAATTTGACCCTCATCAAACTCAAATTACAGTTACACAGCAATAGGCCGAGGATGCTGGTGGGGATCCAATGATGCTCTGTATCTTTTCAATTGACCTCTTTTTACTCTGTTTATACACCACTCTGCATTTAATCATTAGTTATTATTAATCTCTGGCTCTCATCCACCGTATGTCTTTTGTCCTGTCTCTCTCCCCTCAGCCCCAACCAGTCGCAGCAGATGACTGCCCCTCCCTGAGCCTGGTTCTGCTGGAGGTTTCTTCCTGTTAAAAGGGAGTTTTTCCTTCCCACTGTCGCCAAGTGCTTGCTCATAGGGGGTCGTTTTGACTGTTGGGTTTTCTCTGTGTTATTGTAGGGTCTTTACCCACAATACAAAGCATCTTGAGGCAACTGTTTGTTGTGATTTGGCACAATATAAATAAAATTGAATTGAATTGAAATTGAAAATAATCAATATGAAGGTTAAAATCACCCGGTATTGCAATCTTCTCAACTTCATTGATGGATGGCAGAAGAGACTCCACCAATGCCAGTAGGTCAGATTAAAATACAATAAGATATTTTCAGAGAACCGACCTCAATCATCTGTAACTCAAATAATGAAAAGGAGTCCGAGTTCATCAGCCTGCATATGGAGCTGTTCGGACAAACAGCAGCGAGTCCTCTCGAGCAGCCAGTCGGTGTTGTGCCAAAAATTGATCACCTGCCAAAAAGTGATTACTCAATGTAAAACTACACAAAACATAGTGTTAGGATTAGGGTTACCACTTAGATCTCACAGGGTTAAACACTGAGGTACATGGCACTGCTTCACACTACTTAATTGCCCCTATACAAATAAATAGTAAATAAAGGAAATAAATACTTTTCTGGGTCTGATTTAACTTGAAATGTATACCATATTGTCAAAATCAATCCTGTAAGAGCAGAAGTGGTGGGTAACAACTTTTATATCAGGGGGTTTTAAAGAATTTTCCCTTTGAAAATGTTTAGTTCCTCCAAATATAATTCTGAACTTCCTTGATGAATGGAAGCAGTAAAGACATGATCTTTGTTGTTTATGATCTTTGTATAAGATACCGGCAGTAAGTTAAGGAAACGGGCCACATGACACCTTTCAGAAGAGAAGTAAAGTGCCTCTTCTAACATCCATTTTAAAATGTAAAAGCCTGGCCTAAAAAACTGGCTTTTAAATTCACATCTCTGTACCATACAGGAAACCACATTCTTTGTCGTTCAGCAGCCTAAGCACACAACAGAAAGTCCAGAGAGTCGACAAAATAGTTAAAACCTCTTGATGATGGGAAAAACAACAACAGCCCTATTCCTACACAGCAGCTATGCCATGGAAACTACACCTGTGACGTTTATTTTTGCGAACACCGTAACGCGTTGGAGTCTTTAGTAGCTTGTGTTGTTCCATTGAATTGTATTATATGATCATTTTAAAGGCTTTGTGTCCAACAGTAGGCACCAATTGAGACTACTAAAGTTCAAAAGCATTGCAAAGTGCCACACACTCATATAACCACTAATAAGAGAACCAAGTGGAGTTTTCAAAGCTTGGGGAATTACTCACCCTCAGTTAAATGTTCTTCTCCGGCATCATTCAGCCATACCGACTGAGTGTAAAAACCCTCGTGCTCATTCAGTGACTTTCTACTAGCAGAGGCAGGACCTGATGAAAGCAGAAGTGAAATTGCAGGTCAAAGCCATCCCATAAATCTCTCTGCCTCTCTAACTTCTGTTTCTGTGCTGCTATTCCTCAAACTATTCCTCATTCATTTCTTTAAAACTCCTTTCTGCAGATTTATTTTATATATATATATATATGTATATATATATATATATATATATATATGTATATATATATTTTTTTTTTTTTTTTAAATACAGTATGGATGCAACAAACTGAATTAGCACAAGATTATAAGAAATGTTTGGTCTGAGATGTATTTGGAAATAAAATTAGCTTTAAATAAATTAATAAAAAACATTACAGTTTGCTGATTAGTTTATTTTTCATGATTAATTTAAATGCGGTGAGAGAGAGAAGATGAGAGAAAGACACAGTTCAAATGTTACAAAGGAACTATTATGTTTTTTGTTTTTTTAAATAAGGCTCATGTTACGCCATCTTTTTTTTTTGCATTTGGCCAGCAGATGGTGCTCAACTCGGTATCAGTGTGTCAGCTGAGTTATGGTAAATGGGAGGGTTTTACACAATCACAACACCACAAATCTAACAAAGCAGGCATCACACTTAAATTGCGCTGACGTTCCTTATGTGGTTGAATCACAGCTAAAATATTTAAGGATGCAAATGAGACAAATAAAGGCCAATAAGTAAAAAATGGTACTGAAATGTAAACAAATAAATACCCATAATTACAGATAAAAGGAATAAAGTAAAAATGAAACAGGTTCAAGAAAATAGAGAAAAAAGGTACTGCCAGTCTTGTGTGTTCATCTTGTGTCAGTTATCTTGTGGTCATTTAATTAAAAGCTGCTTAATCATTATAGACTCAGGTTAACTAGTCTCAACTTCAGCCTTTAATACCAGCTTTTATTTTTGGTTTATCATATTAAAAAAAATTAACTATGTAATTACAATCTATCGCAAATGAACAGACTCGTAGGAGATCTGTGTGTTCCAGCACGGAGGTGCTGACTGGATCGTGTCAACAGGCTTTGTTTACAAGCCAGAAGATAAGGTACACTTGCACTAGTGCACACCTTCATCTGTCTTTGATTGTTTGTTTTATAGGTGTGTCTAGCCACACTCCAGACATGCTGTCATACATTTATCTGTGATCACATGATAAAGAATCAAAGGGTGTGTGTGTGTGTGTGTGTGTGTGTGTGTGTGTGTGTGATTCTGAGATTCTTGATCCTATAGAGCAGGTGTGTCAAGTCCAGTTTGAATGAGGGCCACAATGGGATCCAGAGACATAAATATATATTTTAGTGGCACGATTTATGTATTTATGCCCAACAAAGCCATCTCATCTGTGGTGTGATCCCCATAAATCCATGAACCGGTCAAAAAAAGTGAGGGGAAAAAAAGACTGCTTGGCCTGCTAGGTACAACAATACAGCACTTTCTGATTACAGGCTACCATCTGGCCTGTTTCACAGGATTGAAGAGGACAGTTCAGTGTCTGTTTATAAGTTCGCGTGTAGCTCTCATGTTCCGTACCATACTGGCCACATGTGGGATAAAGGGTGTGTTTGACAGGGACATTTAGGGATATGTTACTGTAGCTAAGAGGCTAATCAAAATATTAATATAGCTACCTGAAAAAATAAGCAAATTGTTCAGGTTAAAGGCTTGGTATTGATCATGTGAAGAACAACTATACTGTTTTTTTTTTTAATGAATTCAAGTTTCCACTTCATTTCATTTCCTCTTCACACTGATGCCTGCAAAAGGTATTCATGTGGCTGCATCCAGCAGCCTTTTTACACTCTTGTATTACCTCCATGAACTTGTCATGCTACATGCAGGTCTAGCCTTCTAGTGTGAAACTAGGTGCACTTAAAAACTTTCAAACGGGCTTGTTTTGTCAGCTTTTGTTTATCAAGCCTTTCTGTGTTAGCTAGGTTGTAAGCTCGCGGATGTGGTGACAGTACACCACTCTGTTAAGTCTCCAGATCACAGCTGCAACTAAATGGACCAAACAATCGGTGGAGGGCAATATGAGGTGTTGTAGCTTAACACTAAAGCTCTGGAAAGAGGCAGACTGATCTCTGAACACCATCACCACTGATATCAGCAGATTTGCATTGTGTAGGAATAAAAGTGAAGTGAGGGTTTAAAACCCACGTACGTTGGGGTCCTTTAGAGCAGCTTCAGAGCAGCTCTGACAAATAAAAACCGCTTCGAAGCATGAGGCAAGTGTTACTTATGCTGCTGTATTGTCAAAACCAGTAGGTGTCTTTTTTTTTTTAACTTAACACCACACATCATCCAAGTTATTTTCTCAATTTTGCGTTATTTTCTCAGAAGTTTGAGTTTGTGAGTAAAATCTTTAGATTACCTGAAATTTTGACCCACGGATTGCAAAAAATGTTTTTTGTCAGTGTTGTCAACTCCATATCAAGGACACAGGCTTCTTAGATTGCGGCCCACAGGCCAGTGGTGGCCCCGTGTAACATCTGAAGCAAGCCTGTAGGCGCGCCAATGAAGGTTTACACTGCTGTACGTTTCAGTTGTTCACGTCATACTATAAATATCAGAGCAGAATAAGTGTAATAGAGCATTTTCATTCTCTGATCTGGCCATCAAACCTACATACTGTAACAATGACAAATACATCGCATGTTAAGATATCTAGGACAAAGTTTTAACGCTTCACATCCATGATGAGAATCTCCCATTCCACCACATCCCAACGGTGCTCTAATGGACTAACATCTGGTGACTGTGGAGGCCACCTGAGTGCAGAGAACTCATTGTCATGTTCAAGAAATCAGTGTGAGATGATCTGAGCTTTGTTAAACGGGGCTTTATCTTGCTGGAAGCAGCCATCAGAACGCACTGTTGGGATGGACATGGTCAGCAACAATACAATACAATAAAAAGCTTCTGAAATAGTCAGACCAGCCCGCGACCACAACCATGCTGCATTCACAGTCCCTTAAATCACTTTTCTTCCCCCATTCTGATGCTCCTTTTGAATTTCACCAGCTCTTCTAGGCCATGTCTACATAGGCTATATGCACTGAGTTTCTGCCATGTGATTGGCTGATTAGATATTTGTGTTAACAAGCAATTGAACAATTGAACAGGTGTACCTAATGAAGTGGCATGTCTTTTAAAAAGCAGCTCCTCCAACAGCTACTGTAGTTTTTTAAAATAAATGTCGCTGTAATAAATCAAGAATAATGAGTAAATATTATATTTATATCACCTATATTTTTATTAATATCAGATTATATTTTATTCTATTCAGCACATCTTACTTTCTTTACAGGCAGGATTTTCGGCACCAGTGTGACTCCACATCCTGTAAACTGGACACTCCAGTTATGTGCAGTTGCTTGATTAATTAGCCATCTGAATAGTCTAATAGCTCAGAGGTACGAACTAAATCCGACTTTAACTACACAGACTTAAAGGGAATCAGTCCATTGTCATTCATTTTGGATTTGTTAACACAGGATGTCGTGTAGGAGGTAGCAGCTCTCTTCCTGTCTTTGAGACAAACTCCCCCTTTTTCCCACCACGGATGGAGATTTTTGAAACCTTTTGTAAACAGATTTTGTGGATTTTTAAAAAAACAAAAAATACTACTGAGAGAGAAATGTAAAGTGTTACAAACAGTCCCAGATTTCCACTATAAAGCCTGCCATTGAGCGAAATCAGGAAACAGTCAACCGGAAAGAAAATAGAAAAAGAGAGGCAGAAAACCCCCGTTTCTGACGTCAGTGGAAATCCCCTTTATCTCCATTGTGACTCTAACAGAAGTCAACACCTAAAAGCAATTTAAAGATATATTTCAGTGCGTGAATGTGCTTCAAAAACACTGTCAGATATTTGATTTCAGTTTGATTTTAATACACATAAACCCAGGATTCCTTTAACAAAGAAACACATTGTAAACTTTTGTGCCATTTCCCGGTTTTGCAGCGCAGACGCTTTTGCAGCGTGCATGACTGCAACAAGATTATTATTATCGGGGTGCTACTACAGCGATATCATGACCGCGGTGCCCAGCAGGAGGTAGCCACCCGGGCCTAGCTCGGAGCAGGTTTAGTTTCGGTTTTGCGTTTGGGGTTTTCACCGGTTGGTATGATGTCTCTGTCCGCCGCTGGCTGGCTTCCTCATCCGCCCGGCCGCTGCAGAGACGTGACTCTGAGCGCTCCCTCCGTGGAGCGATCGTCGTTCAGCATGTGGTAAACTTTGGACCTCATACGTAGTGGTTGTTGTTGTTTTTTGATAGCGGAAGAGTGGAGGAAGTTGCGCCGCCGCCGTTGCTGGAAACGAAACTTTGAAGGCGCAGATCGACCTCACGTAAGAAAACGACACTTAAAAAAATGATTTGATTTAGATTTTTACGCTTTTATCGGTTTATGAAAACATGTTCCGCTCCAGTAAGCGAAGAGTGTCCGTTTCCTGGTATTCGGATCATTTGAGGAAACTGTTTCCCAACACTCAGCTCTCTTATTATGAGATCCTGATCAGCGGGCCACATCTTACAGGCTGGTAGCAGACTACGTTTTCTGTCTGTAAAGGGCTTTATAGGCCAGGTTTCTTTAGCTGTGAGGGAGCTGCAGAGACAGTCTGCTTGTTAAAGTAGGTGCTTTATATGCAGTTGGTAATAAAATGTCAGAATCGGGCGCCGGAGCCTTGTTTACGTGAAGGTAACCCTGGATTTTTCAGGTGCAAAGGTGGCGCAGAGGTACTTGTAATACTGTCATTTTGTGCTCCCAACTTTTTCCTGCTCCATATTTTGCTTAAAAAATGTGGGAAAGCCTGTATTAAACCGGTTGATCCCCAAACATTATGCCTTGTTGCAAATGGCTGCGACTTACTGTGTGAGTAGATCAACCAAAAAAGAGGAGAGGAGAAGTTTCCCTCTAGCCTAGACCTGCTTTCAAACGCTGCATCAACGGGGACCTATTTTTACATATTTCCATATTTTAATTTTCGGATTGCACTAGAGCTGATTGGCTATGCCTATCAAACAGAAGGTCTTTTGGGGATCACGGCCATAATTGGTTCCTGGGATATCCCATTTGTATGACATCACACAGATCCAAGATGGAAAAAAACTGTCAGAAACAAATGTTGAGCCTTTAGAGCAGCCTGAAGCTTTGGGCTGACAGGGATTACTTGTATGTGTGCTGACCTTGTTCTTAGAAACCTTATCCATGTTTAAGACTCAACACTTTAATTTGATAACATATCAGCAGTGTCAGAAAGTTGACTCAGTTCAAGTAGACGCAGCCATTTCCTTACCTGCATTACTGAGCATGCATCAAGACATGTCTGGCTTTATTTTTGATACTTAATTTTGTTTTGTTTTTTCTCATAACGGAGCAATTTTACATCATCGAGATTTGTGTAATATTCCACTGCTGGCAGCTGCAGAGTTGGAGAGTGTGCACATTTGCCCAAGAGAGGCAAAACAGACTTTTATGTGTGACTTATGTGAACAGCGTTTGACACGTGTCAGTTAGAATGCTTGGTTTCTTTTTCTCTGATTGCCAAGACTTAGGAGAGTAACTTAATAACAACAGAAATGAAAATATTCTGATTCCCTAGGGTTGGGGTCAGGGTTGTGGTTGGAGTTAGATGACTCAGGAGGCAAGCAGTTGGAAACACAAGCTATACTATGAACTGGCCACTCCATGACACTCATGTTTAATGTGCAGTTGCTTGACTAATTAACCATTTGAATAGTATCAACAGTTATTAACCAGAAACTAACTAGGATGGTTGACTTGGCTAAATAATGACCCAAGATTTTACTGGTACCTGTGCCTTTAATGATCATTATTGATTACTTTATTGATTCCACATTTGTTTTCTGTGTGGCAAGCACAGCTCTGTGCAGGTTTTCAGCATTAACAGAGTCTGACCACAGGGTGTAACCAGATTTGGAAGGAGGTGAGCATGTGACTATTACTCAGGTGTTCAAAAGTTGCACTGCTCTCCGTCATTTTTTTTTTTTTTTAACACTGTGCTGACATCAGGAAAGACTCGAGGCAGAATGCATGACAGAAAATGACGAACTTCCAGTAGACTGGAAAATCTGTGACCGGTTTTTAGCTTGAGCTGATTATCAATGATTTTATCATTTATCGTGTTTTTTTCAGCTCACCTTCATAACACTGTAATCCAGCTTGGTCCGCTGACATCTGAATGTAAAACATTTTACCCATGTTAGTAAATGTTGGTTGACCTTTGCTATTAAAAAAAACTCAAACCCTAAAACTAGGTGAGGGTAATGCTGACAGCACCTTACAGTTTATCGTTTTTCTCCCATAGTGCTTTAGCTTAACCTGATAAATACTGGAACGTGTTTTCGCAGTATGTTCGACCATCAGCCACCGGTTTAAGAAGAAAAGATGGACGACGAGAGAAGTGACGGAGGAGAGCCGGAGGTGGAGGATGAGTTTGCGTGCGCCGGGATGCTGCGGGGATCTCTGACGTCCCTGCACGACACCGTGGAGCGGATATTCACGGTGACGTTCAGCATCGGGGCGGACGATTTGCCTCACGGCAACAACGGCCAGATATGGCTGAAATTGCGAGGGCCGAGCTCCAACGTGAAAGCCGCCAAGGTGAGACACTGTGCTTGTTTTCCATCCACCCATTCCATTTTCTTCCACTTATCCAAAAGGCAGAAGTCAGGGTACACCCCGGACAGGCTGCCAGTCTGTTGCAGCGTCTGTTGTCCATAAACTGGATGAAGGTTGACTTGGTGAGACATTGCTCACTGCAGAAACCTCTGGCCAAGTCCAGCTTCACTTATTGGTAACGCCGTCTCTAACTGGAGCTGGACTCGTCCCATTAGACTCTGCAGTGGATACTGAAAAGTAAAGTTCGCATAAGTGGAGCTTTTTAAAATGCAAAAAACATTTTCTCTTTCCTTACCTTAAAGACTGAAAGATTATAAGCCTGTTTATGCGCAAAACCATAAACAGCTATCAGCTGCCTATCAGCAGCTGATAATTGAAACTTTGCTCTGTTAGGAGGGGGGGTTGGGGCAACAGTGATCTGTATCTGATTTTATAACCACAACAGACTCACTGTTCACATGAATTGAAGACAATGTCTGTGCTGTGACTTTGCCAACATATAAATGTAAAAATATTGGATGTTGGAAGCAACAGGAACACACAGAGAGAGAGAGAGAGAGCACTGCGCCCATGCTAGGAAAGCGAAGTGTTGTTGTGAAGAAGAAGGATCCTGTCAAAAGATTTTCACTCAGCCTTTTGTAAAAAAAAAAAAAAAAACCTCCTCAAGAGGTCTGCAAAGAGCACCTTGTTGTTGCTAACTGAGCAGGAATGAGGTGCGCTGAAGCACCAGTAAGAAAATTTCCACTGTCTGTACCAGTTCAGTATCTTCGACTTCCCCACCTTCTCCATTGTAGACCGTATTTTCGTGTCCGCGTGCAGGAGTTCTATGACACACGCGTGGTGGCTAATCCACCTTCATCGTGAATCTCGTGGTTTATTTATTTGTTTATTTTTGTCTATAGTCTACTGAGTGTAAAGGAGCCATTCCCAGGTAATGACTCATAAACATTTTTTTTAAATGTTGATTCACCCGTTAAGCTTCGGTCCAAATATGCAAGCGACCTGTTGACACATGCTGTCAGAAAAGATTTGTTCACTCATAAAAAGAGAACCAGGCTGGTGCACTCTGAAGTGAGTCCCTGTAGTATAACAGTAATTAACTGTAATTACATGATTGTCAGCCATATAGGCAGTTTGAGAAGACATGCAAACCATACGTAGGTGTACTTCCTCTTTGCTAAAGGCCATTTTTGGCAGACACAACTGTCAGCTTGGCAGAGTGATATTTGAATAAATTTTATTTTGGTTTATTTTAACTGCATCTGAAATAAGAACGTTGACCTCACTTGGCCTTCATGTGCAGACAGCTGCTGTGGATGCTCAAACTAGTATAGTAGGTGAACCACATACTAAACATCTGAGCAAACTCACTCCACTGATGGAGGCTGAGATTCAACAGAAAGCTGTGAAATATGAGAGAATCGGTGGTTCTGCTGTAGCTACTGTCAGCTAAAGGATTTTAGAAACATAAATGATCATAAAATAATTATTACAAGTCCCACTTTTTTTAATTCCTACAGCTAGAGTGTGGAAGTTGCAGACTTGAAAACTTTAGCACAAACACAAGGAAGGATCTGCTGTGTAAAGACCTCAGTGGACCTTTCAGTCATTCTTAGGGCCCCATTAAAGCCCATCCTGACACCATCACACACAGTCATCCATTTGTGCTCAACGAACAGAGCGTTTGCAGCAACAAAAGGCACAAGGCGCCAAGAGGTGTGATGTCACTTTTGTGGTACGGCACTGGTAGGGCGAGAATGGCAAGTGTAATAAGTTAGGGTGTTTTCACACCTGCGGTGTGTAGTCCGTTTAAATCAAACTCTGGTTTGTTTTCCTCAGTGCCGTGGCTCATTTGTGCAGATGTGAACATGGTGATCACACTAAAACTAATGCACAGGGACCCGTTGGAGGAGGTGTTCTCGGCCCGGCTCTGAACAAACTATAGAGCGTGTTTATTGTGAGAATGTGATCTGACCTCAAGATGACCCAGTTATTGGGAGTACGATTCATGTCTGAGCTAAACCCCTTCCCGTAGCCAGGTATGCTTTACAAAATGTAAAGTATTGCCCAGATAAATACAAATTTAGGAGAAAATTCTCCATGTCATCTGCAAGAACAAAACCCAGGACCTTTCTTCCTGTACCCTCTCTTCTTCTTCTGACTGTTCTCATTATTTGGAGTTTCTCTCTGTGAAAAGAAACCAAACCACGGGAAAATGCTACAAGTTTGCAAGCTCATCAGCTGCTTAAGGCCAGAATAAGCAAACAAAGTCTCTGCTTTAAAATCCCCCCTTCTTTGACATGTTAGGGTTTGACATTCTCCACATCTTAACACAGATCTTCAAGGTACACCAGTACCGGGCTGGCCTTCTGAAAAGCCTCCACCTTTCACTCAAACAGGCCACAGTGTAGAAAATAGCAGAAACCACTAAAAACTCAAAAAACAAAACAAAACAACAAAAAAACACATCCGTAATATGGTATATTGAAAGAGCATTAAACAGAGCAAGCTCTGGCTCTTCCTGTGGTGAGTTTCTTTTCCCTGATTACTAAAGTTTAATAACACAGACTCTCTCTGTCTTTTAGTTATTTGTGAAAGGAGTTGTGAACCAGGAGGAGCAACAGGAGGTTACGTATCCTGATGAACTTCACTGTGTCTTCTGTGGAGCCAAAGGCCTGTTCATGGACAGCCTCATAAGAAGCACCTCAGCACATATAGTGGTAAGAGCACAACAGTCGACTGATTTTGCAGTAATACTGTAGTTACTAATCGCACTAATGAGGGTTTTTTGCTGTATTTAGGGACAGAACCGGTGTTATATTAGTAACATCTTTGTTTCCCTACTACAGTGGTTCTCAAAATTTTTCTTTCATGATGAAAAAAGTTCACACCCCACAGATTTTAAGGATTTTGCCAGAAGCTTGTTGATGGTTATGGATCCGGTTGAGGTGCAACTTGCCAAGGGACAACTTGTCCAAATATTAGTTGGGGTGTATGTATATCTTTGAGGCTGTGTGGATTAGAGAAAATCCAAAATAAATTCAAACTTGTGCACCCAATTCTTGTTTTTTTGTTAAGTCATTAAAGATGTATGGTGTGCATCTGACTAACTGGTTAATCATCTCAAGTCTAATTCACAATGTCTGGAAACGAGAACTTAAACCTTAAAAGTCACATTTTTTTCCATTGTTGTCGCCCACTGGGAGAGTACAGAAGTTCATTTTTAAATCTTTGAGACTTTTATTTAAAAACACACACAGACATTACACTAAATGAAAGGAAAAAAAGCTTTAAGGGGAGTATTACATTAACTGACATAGTTCAAACTGAAACCTTGAATCACCCCACTCATTGCACAAATCCCCAACTAGCTTAGTGTGCCATCATTCACTGGTGACGCAACAAAGATATTGACTAATGTTGTGGTATCAACAGATTACAGTCCTGTTACTTCAATAAGAAATTACATTATTAGTCCATATCAGTTTTACGCCATCAGCTAAAAATGAGTCACATGCCTTCAAGAAGTTAAAAACTGTTTTTAAGACCGTGAAGTCGTTATTGGGAATTTCTGATCTATTTTTAACACCATTTGTAGAACATAAAAATACAACTCAGGAAAGTTTGACATCTTTCTGACAACTTTCTTTTTCAATATTATTTGTTAATCCTTAAATTCTTGGAAATACCATTTTAATCTTACTTCAGCCCCCAGTTTGAAATAACTAGAAAATTAGGAAAGGATTTTAAGACTTCTTCCTTTGAATATTTCGATATATGCTTCCTAAACTTTCTTGTGTTTATTTATTAAGGGTGGGGAATTCCATTGAGACTATTTTAAGGTCCCCGTTTTAATATTTGCAAAGATTTAAGTTAAGGGGGTGGGGGAGCTGCCTGATTTGCAGGTAGGAGCTACCTGAAGGATTAGGAGATGTTGCCCAGTACATTTAGCCATATGGTGCACTTTTGCTTTCCTGTCAGCTTGAAGCAGTCTGGCCATTCTCCTCTGACCTTTGGCATCAAAAAGGCTTTTTTTTTTCTCACTGGAAAGTTTCTCATTTTCAGACCATCCTCTGTAAACCTCAGAGATGGTTGTGTGGGAAAATCCCAGTAGATCAGCAGTTTCTGAAATACACAAATCCATAAAGCTCCAACAACCGCACCACGTTCAAAGTCACTTTAATCACATTTCTTCTCCATTCTGATGTTCAGCAGGTCATCTCCACCATGTCTACATGCCTAACTGCATTGGGTTGCTGCCACATGATTGGCTGATTAGACATTTACTTTAATGAGCAGTTGAACAGGTGTACCTAACAAAATGGCTAGTGAGTATATGTAACTGTTTGTGCCAGGTTCCACAGCTGGCAAAAGCATAGACTGTAAGTAAAAGATGGACATCGCAACTGTGCCACATCCCATTGGCCTCTCCCATGAGTTCATATTTCCATAACTCAACTTTTTTGATTCTCTCAGTCTTTTTAAACAGATTCTTTATATAAATATGAAGAATCAGCAGGCAAGTGGCAGGATTTATGGTACCAGAATCTTTCTGGTCTCTGTTTGTTGTCAGGTTTGGATTTGCATGCAGATGACTTGCCCACATGGACAGAAAAGTAGGGAAGGCTTATGCCAAAATGCATCAGATACTCATCGGTTATCATTTGACAATGATTTGCCGTTCTGTTAAATTTTTATTTAATTTATCTGCATTGTAATTTATTATTGCTCAGTGGACCTGACAAGACCTGAAAATTAGATGTTGCCCAACTAACCCTGTAAAGACAACAGTAAAGGCAATTTTTGGGGGGCTTTTTTGGTCTAAATGGCCTGTTATAGTTTTATTTTGCCATCATTAGTAGCACTCTGATTAATGTCATCATGTTTTTTTCCTTCCAAACCAGGTTGGCTCTGTAGGATTCCTGCTTATATCAGGTCTGGCGGAGCCAGTGGTACGAGCCTACTCTCTTATTACAGACCTGGTGGAGAGGTACAAGGGTGTGCAGTCCAAGCGCCTGGGAGACGGAGGCTCCGGTGAGTCCCTGGATTCACGCCGGGCCTTCAAAACGCTGGTGGAGAAATGGGAAGACAGACACATCCTGGATCTACTTGTGCTGCCAGGATCAGTGAAGGAAATCCTGTTGGATTTGGTGAAAGAATCAGGGCTTGGATCAAGCCATAGTCCATCGCTGACAGATGTAAATACAGGAGCAAGATCACATGGGGATTCAGAGGATAGGTGGGAAATACCCACTGCCATAAAGCAAACAGGCCATGATCCTTCTAGCACTACTGAGCGATGGGCTGAAGGGATGGCTGCAGGTGCGGGAAATGACTTTGCAAACAAAGATTCCTTCCTCCAGGCTTTTTCCATGTCTGCGGGCACCAGAGGGAGGGCAGAGGGCGCCGAGGAAGGAGCCACACATTCGCCACAGGAGGTAGGAGAAGAACAGCTGGGGCAAGTGGCAGCGCTGGGGGAGGAAAAAGAACAGGAGATGCAGCTGTCGATGGGAAACAAGGAATTTTGGCTTCTTTTGAAGTTCTTTACCGCCATGGGGTACACAGAGGAAGTCGTGAACCGAGTCCTTGCCAGAACAGGACCTAAAGAGGCATCACAGATTCTGGACTTGGTTCAACAGGAACAGGATCGCAGTGACGAAGAGCAGAAAAGTCAGATTCTTCCAAACCAAAAGAGCCAAGATGATGTCAACCTGAATCAGAGGGAAAGGAATCGGCCCTGTGAGACAGAGCACCGAGAAGATGGGGCAGTAACAGCAGGAGGAGGTGCAGTCATAAGTACCAATGGAGAAATGGAAGAAGTACGAGAGGGAGAAGAAGCAACTGGAGGTACAAGGCACGTTCAGGAAAAAGGCACCACCAACTTAATCGACACAGAAAATGAGGAAGACTTTGTCCTGGGAGTGTTGAAGAAAGCGGCAGCCAGCTGTGGGTACACCGAGCAGAACGTAACCAAACTCTACAACCTGCTGCCTGAGGGATCCACTCACCAGCTGCTCCTGGAGCTGCAGAAAGAGGGAGTCAGCGAGGCAGAAGCCTTCAGGGAAGGACCGAGGGAAATGGATGATGTGGTACTGGAGACAGACAGACCAGAGGTTGGACCAGCAGACATTGAACTAAGAAATGAATTTGAGTCTTTTAAACTTGCAGAAAAGAGAGAATCAGATGAGAAGGGAAAGGTAAAGATGCCAAACCTTATTGCACCTAATGAGGAACTAGACCCTTGGATTAATATAGCCCAGCAGCAGCCTGTGACCCAGTACACCTCAAAACAAAAGCAACACAAGCAGCCAAAGTCACAAACTCCTCACATCATCCTACCTGAGGTCAAAGGGCCACCCATGCCTACTTATGCCTCATCCATGGATCTTCAGCTCACCAATTTCCAGTCTAATCAACAAGCCCACACCAAGCCTAATTCATCTCCCTCAAAACAAAATCATCACACTCACAACTACTCCTCAAAGCACTCCTTTAAACAAGCACTTCAAGGTCCTCAGCCTTCTGTCTCTGGCACAAAGGACTCGTCTCCCACCAGAGTGAGCAACAAACAGAGTTTCACGTCTCCTCCTTCAGTGGTGGTGACAGGAGAGCAGCGATTCCTGGAAAGCCTGCAGATCCCTTTTGAACTCAAGCTGACAGACAAGCCTGGAGACCCGACACTGAGGGCGATCATTATTGATGGGAGTAACGTGGCTATGAGGTACGAATTAGTGCAAAGAATGGGAAGGTCACGTGGGGAAAATGCTGTACAGTGCAGGCTAGAGTAGCAGAATTATTTTATCAGGGTGTTTATGAGAAGGAAATATGGGTTGTGGGTGGTCCTGTCATCCCAAATATAAAGGACTGAGCATTTGAGAAAAATATTTACAGTCAGAATGAGGATCTACCCTAAGAGTAAAAGTTTAAAATGAAATATAGATTTATTACACCCCCTTTCGATGTAGTCACTAGGAACATCCTCTACCGCTATATATAAAAGTATAAAGTCTGTTTAAAATCTTAATCTTTAATATCTGTCCAGCACAGGTCAACCCTGCTGCATAAGTAACGATAGCGGGTGGGAAGCAAACCACCTTCACCGTACAGAAAACCAGAATAATGTGTTGTCAGCTGTGTGTGCAGAGCCGGTAAACAATAATAAATATCATCTCACTTGATAGTGTTCAATTCAAACATCTTTAATCTGGTAACTAATTTGAATTTGATTTGTTTATTACCCTTGTTTATTACCCTGTTTTATTCAGTTTTGTTGTTGTAACACATCTACTACTAAGCAACCGTAGTTCAGCGTTTCTCCACTTCGTGGTCACTTATCAGCGCACAAAGAGCCAGCGCTGGCAGCGTGGTCTGTGTTATAAAAGCACCTGTGAATGCGCACCTGTGGCTGCTGCAGAGACTCTGTTTGAAAGAGCAAATATAAAGGGTTATAAAGTGAGCGTCAGTTCTGTGCTGTTGAATGAATCAGTCAAGGTCCCGTTTTCCAAAGTTTGTTGTGGCAGAGTGTTAATTATTTGTTCTAGTGTCTGATGGGCTTACCAACCCAGAGAACCCAAATGCAGAATACTGCAAAAGCATGACAATTACACACAAACACAAAGAGAGATCAATGCATGTAAAAAAAGGGGGGGGTTGGCTGGTAACAGTAGATACCAGAATCAAACATACGCTGCGCTCTTTATACCTCAGAGCTAGAAATGACATCAGTCCCAGTTTGAGTGTGTCCCAGCAGCAGTATAAAAAAAAGAAAAGGATTTTGGCTTCCTCCTTAGTAAGGTAGTGCCATTCATCTATAACTGGCAATGCCGTGAAATGCGTGTTTCTTTGTGCTTAAAAACACTTCTGCAGCATGTTCACGGATTGAGCCCCATGCTTTGTGTATGGATCATTTGGCTAGCCGCAAATGCACAATAGTGGTAGTACTGAGTGCTAGTTTTACAGTTTCACTACTGTTTTGCTATCCTGGATCAGAAAATCTGGGCTGGTGAGGCTTCTCTGACTTTCTGAGTAGGAAATCGGACTTGAAGGGTGATAGGGTGACAAAGTCAAATACTCCAGGGGGTTAAGACCTACCTCCTAATTAGCAAAACAACATGTTTAGTTCCTTTAAGATGTGTATTTAAAAGTTAATTTCAGAGCCTTTTTGACTGGACAACAGGAAATGGTAAGGTCAGAGGTTCAGAGACTCTCTAGTCTTCATCACCGCCTGGCATATTAAAATGTGTCAGAGACACAGAGAGTAGTAAAAGAGAGAAAATCCAGTGACCTCTGATCAAATGAATCATCATTTGTAACAGTGATTTCTACTTTAGATTATGTCTTGATTTTAATGTCAGACTCTGCATTTTTCCACAGTCACGGCCTCGGCCATTTCTTCTCCTGTCGGGGAATCGCTCTGGCTGTCCAGCACTTTTGGGACAGAGGCCATCGTCAAATTAGCACCCTAATCCCACAGTATAGGCAAAAAAGTGACCCCAGGATCAAAGGTAACACTTTCCCCTTAAAACCTAATGTCTCTGTTGCAGAAACTGAACTCTGGTCAGTGTCGACACATGCAGCACACAGCAGGTGATGTGAGCAGGTTTTAACTACTGGAAATACTTGGTTTAGGTTTTCATTTACAGTCATGTGAAAAAGAAAGTTTTACATGACTCTCTGCAGTCCTGTGAAAAACTAAACACACCCCATGATTCAGCAGCTTGTAGAACCACCTTTCTAACTTAAAGTACTCATTTGATGTTATCAGTCTCTGACATCATTGTGGAGGAATTGTGGCACACTCTTCTGTACAGTGTTGTTTCAGTTCATTGAGGTTTACAGGCATTCATTTATGCACAGTTCTCTTAAGTTCCCACCACAGCATTTCAATCAGGAGGAAATTTGGACATTGGCTCGGCCATTGCAGCACTTTGATTCTTTTCTTTTTCAGCCATTCTGTTGTAGATTTGCTGCTGTGCTTGGGACCATTGTCCTGTTACATCACCCAGTTTCAGTCAAGCTTCAGCTGTCGGACAGATGGCTTCACATTTAACTCATGAACAACTCATTGACTGCAAGGTGCCCAGGTCCTGTGGCTGCAAAACAAGTCCAAATCATCACCCCACCACCACCGTGCTGACAGTCAGAATGAGGTGTTTGTGCTGGTATGCTGTGTTTGGTTTTAGCCAGACATCTTCACTTTGGCCTCACTGATCAAAGGACATTGTTCTAGAAGGCTTGTGGTTTGTTTAGATACAACTTGGCAAACCTAAGCCGTGCTGCCATGTTCTTTTTAGAGAGCAGAGGCTTTCTGCTGGCAATCCTTCCAAACAAGCCGCACTTCTATGTCACGTCGAGCGTGTGTGACTGGCAGCTTAGGACAGGCGTAAACTAAAATGACTTTTATTGCTGAGACAAAAAAACAAAGTGCTAAATCCTTTCAGGGCAAAACAAGGCAAATAATCCAGAACATATAATCTTCTTAGCGAGAAACAACAAACTGACACACCACCACACAGGGAACAGACGACAACAACCTGACAATGAACTGATGAGAACACAGACAATATACACACCAGATAATGGGCTACTGGGAAGCACAAGGACCAAGACATACCAAAATAAAACAGGAAGTGGAAACACAGACCAAGACTAAGACACATGAACTTAACCCAAGGGCAGAGGATGAACAATAACGCACAACACCTGCTGAACCTGAGACACACAAATATCCTCAACCAGGAATCCAAACTAAGAACCAAACTAGGAAACACAACATAATACATCTATAAGAAAAGCAAACAAAAAACACTGGGCAAACATGACATCTTTTTTTAACTCTACTGTCATGAGCTTTAACATTTAATCTGCTAACTGAGGCCAGTAGAGTCTGAGATGGAGCTCTTGGGGTTTTTTTGCAGTTTCTCGCCACAGTCTGACCTCTGGGTGAGTTTGCTGGGACCTTCACTGCTGGGAAGATTGCAGCATTGTGTTAACACACACCTGAATGCACCCGACCGGCAAATTGCTAATCTCCTGCTTTTACAGCAGTGCTCACACTTCCGGATGGTCAGTTAGTCAAGTGCATTAGATTATCAGCTGCTACTCACCCTCGTAATTCCTGTGTGTGACAGCGTGATGAGGTTTTGGTTCAACTGTAGGGCAGAGGGTTCAGGGGGGCAGTGCCACGAGAGGCTGGGTGTCAGCTGTCAGGCATTTTTTTGTACCCCTCCCATTTACACAGCAGTGAGCAGCACGGATGGCAGCTGGAGAGGCTGCCGGCCAGAAGGACTGAGGTGAAAAGACACCTGTAGATAGTGAAAGTCAACAGTACAATAAAGAACACAGGCAAAGTTAAAAACGGTGTCCGAGTGCATGTGTGTTGGGAAACCCGCAGTGGCAAAAACCTGCATGCAGGAAACGAGACACCCTACTCATTGGCTGTGAGTTTGCTGGGAAGAACCGGTCAATTCTCTGTTCTCACATGGATAGCACAGAGGGCTGGCAGGTTAAAGCCTGATTAATGTAAAGTAGTGGAAGGGTTAAGTGAGGTGTGTACACTTTAGGGCTGCAGCTAGCTATTATTCTCACTGCTGATTTCTTGTTGAAGTAAGAAACAGGTGATAAGTTTGTTCCATAAGATGCTGAAAATGATCAAGTCTCACATTTCAAAAGCAATGTTAAATTTAAGCATCTGCTTTAAGTGTTTACTTAACTTACATAAAGACGTATTTATGTATTTAATTAATAATGAAAATACTTATTAACATGATAGAGTAGCATTTGTGTTGCCTGCATACCCCTGTGTACTGTATATTTGGAATATTGTTTGTATACTTGTAGGGCAAAGAGGGGATTTATATAAAACAGGACAGTACCTCACAATAACAGTCATGCACTGTCACAGGGCAAGTAGTCCCTGTAATACACATTACCTTTTTGTGATGCTCTTCAGCTCCTTTTAAATAAATGTCACAATTAGAGTAAAAGTTCACCTTATGAAGTTGGCCATTTCCTCTAGCTAAAAAAAATGAATAATACAGTTTTTAATGCCACACTTACCATGTTGTTATTATTGTCGAGGAAAAACAATATTGCAGTTTTGGCATTTCAAAGGCCCGTGGGCCGGAGGCAGAGCCAGATGGTTTTTTTTGGTTTGTTTGTGTTCAGGGGAGCCAGGCTGAGGCTGTACACTGGAGTGGCACAGAAACTGTTTGAGTCTGTGTGGCTGGTTGTTCTGCACTTTTTCCCACCTGTTGTTGTCACTTGCTGACGAAGGCCTCACTGCTCTGCGGAAAAACCTCAAGGAATGACTTTGACTGATTCTTTTTTACTGTTGATGAAGCTCATGAGATCATTTCAGTTTTAAATGAATGATCTGAACAACAGACTCAGACAGATTTTTGCTCCAAAAATTCTAGTTAAAGGATATAAGTCCCGCTCTATGAGTATGTATTTAGCACCTCAGTGGGGTCAGGCCACGACCTCCCCTTGGCTCCACCCCTGTTGTCCGTGTTTGCTCCACATTCCTGCTAACCCTGGGTTCTGCGTGACTTCAAAAGAGAAAACAAGTCATGCTGAGTGAATGCATATTCATGGTCAGCTTTCAGCATGCATGTGGGTGTTTAAGCAGACTAAACCATAAACAGAGTGTTGTTTGTTTCTGTCTCTCAGAGAAGCACTATCTGACAGAGCTGCAGAAGCTGGGCCTGCTCTCCTACACCCCCTCCAGGGAGTTCCAAGGCAAGAGGATCACTTCGTATGATGACAGGTAGATGGGCTATCTTATACAAGACTCTGAGACATTGTGTTTTTTTCTTTACACAACCTCCCACCACAGTTGGGATCCCAACCCGTTTCCTGTGGTTTTGTTGCTGTCCAGACTGTGTGAAGTCCATCGGGATACAGTTCAGATATGCCAAAATTTGATTTGACCTGGCAGACTGAACAAGGCCTTAGGTGAAAACCACTCTATTAACAACTAATGTCCTTTTGAGAATCTACATAGCATTTGAATACTTTCCGACCAAAGTCAGCGGGCCAGGAAGATTGGCGGTGCCGAGCCACCTGAAAGCTTTCCACGTAAAATCACAGAGTGCCTCCCACCTCACCCCCTCAGCCTCATCAGCTGGTTTTACATCAACCCTAGCATGTTTAACAAAGTCATGCAAAATTTTTACCTTCATACACTGAAAATTGTAAAATGTAGGTAAAAATGAGAACGTTCATGTGCTGTAGCTAGTCATGACCAACCACTTATCCCATATGGTGATATAACCCTTTCCTGGCCAAATTAAATGCAATTGTGTTTTTGAGCTGGATGGATTCCCATAACTCCACAACTCCTCTTTTTATGGGATTTCTTCGTCAATGGAAACATTGATGCAGCCACGTCATCAGGCTGTGATTTAGGGAGCACATGATTTGCTTTTACTTTGCATTCTTCTGGCGGAGAACGCGTTCTCATTTCGGGGTGGACGATACAGCCTCAAAATTCTATTAGATTTCAAGAAAATCTGCAATAATATTTGTGACGATATAGGAAAAAATAATGAACATTTTTTTTGATGCTTGCAAGCAGTTTCTGAGTAAATTAAGTATATTTTCCGTTCTTCTTTTCCAGTGAGTTACTGTCATTGATACATTATTTGAAGTGTGGACCTGCTGAAACAAGGTGCCAGCAGCATTATTGTGCAATAGTAGTAACACAAGTTTGCTAGGCTTGGCTGCACGCGCAGTTGGTGCACTGTAATCTTAATTCTCTGTAGGCAAGTCTGTGTGGTTACAAAAACCAGGTCCTGAAATGTTGAGGGTTAACTCTTCAGGAGCTGCACAATATTGTCACATGATAAAACTGAAAAATGGGGTACCCTGGTGGCTCAGTGGTGGAGCGGACGGCCACGGGCGGCGCGGGTTCGACTCCCGACCTGTCGTTGATTTACCCACGTGTCTTCCACTATATCTTTCCCCTGTTTCCCTGTCCCTCTACACTCCCAATAAAAAAAGCTGAAAAATATTTTTACTTGTGTGTTGTGTAGAGGTTTTTAACCAGCTGCTTAAAGTCCTGCTTTTCCACTGTGTAAACGCAACAGTAATTTCCACCCACCATTTGCTCTTCCTGTCGTACAGAGTGCAACTAATCAGCGCTCCAATGATACTTGGTGGAGTCATTAGTTTACTTTTAGGTCATCGGCAGCTGTTAGCCTCTCCTCCTAGTTGTACTTGTATTTTTAGTGCCTATAACCCAAAATTAAATCATTAAATAAGCCAAAGATGTTATACATTTTTTAAAAATCAGCTGATTCTGATGGGGTCAGGTGAGATCTCTTTCTTTTTTTTTTCTTTTTTTTTTTTACATTTGCCTGCTTTATAGGAGTATTTTCAGTGGAAATGCTTGAAAACAGTTCTAGATTGAACTGGAGCAGCTCTGTTATCCCACCATGGGGTGCGTTAGTCTTCTTTTCCAGGTTAATTCTATCTCTTAAACCACTTCTCTGTGTTTCTGCAGACTAATACTGAAGATTGCACAGAAGACAGACGGAGTGATCGTGACCAATGACAACCTGAGAGACCTTCTTGGATGAGTCTCCTGTATGGAGGGATATCATCAAAAAGAGGTAGGGTGCTCATATACTGCAGTGAGGAGGAGACTGAGGCTTTCTGACTGGTAGAAAAAGATGTCTTTTTGCAGCGATCACTGAACTGCATTGCAACGTTTTCACTCACAGTTACCAAATGTAATAAAAGAACTGCTCGTCAGTCTTCAGCCACAGTCTATGTAACAATCTCTGCCTGCTTGTGTCTTGTTTTTAGTCTAAAAAGTTGGTCTTTAATGGACAGAAAATGCTGTCAATACCTTACGCAACTTTTTTCAGTAATTTTTTTTTTTTGTGTGTGATCTGTCGTTGCTTCCCCAGACTTCTTCAGTACACATTTGTCGGGGATCACTTCATGGTCCCTGACGACCCTCTTGGAAGAGGAGGACCTCACCTGGATGACTTCCTGCGTTCAGAGCACAGGTAACAAACCAGAAGTATCTCATCCTATCCTACCCTTTGAATAATTCTGCATGATGCTTCATTTTCTCCCTGAACATCTTTCAGGAGTCCCAATCCAGGAAACCACTCTTTTGCCGGTTCAGCCTCCTCCTTCCCTTCTTCCAAACAGCCCCGCTCCCAAACAGAGGTCTTCAACTTCCGTGACCGAACACTAGGGGGCGGACTGGATGCTTTGGGCAGGGGCGGTCGGGGTAGAGGGAGGGGGCACGGAAAGGGATTGGGCATGGGACAGAAGGACAGGCAGTACGGGGCTGCAGGTCATGGCCTCGGGGTCAGGGCCGAGAGGAGTCCCGAGGAAACAGCCAGCCTGAGAAAGCAGCTCTGTCAGATTTTCCCTAATCAGGACAACATGGTGACGCTGGTGCTGCAGTGCCACTCAGCAGAGACGGACATCAACATGCTGTCTGATCTGATCTTGGAGCAGCAAAAAGACTAAGAATCTCTTAGTTTTAGTGTTTTAATCTTTAATTTTCTTGCTGAATTTTGCTGTTTTAATTATCTTACTTGTGTGATAATAGACTGTATGTAGAAGATGGATTTAGGAAATGTGACATCACACATTGTTTTATGGTTTTTATTTTAATCTGAAACCATGAGGGTGAAGTGGATTTAGCTTTTTGAAGAGGAAAATGAGGATATACACTCATATAGTAATGACTTTTCAAGAAAAGGCTGGCCACACACTAAATCATGTACCATTGCATCATCTATTACTTTAAATGCACACAAAACATCATGCTATGTTTAAACTGATAATTAATATCATATCTTCACCAAAAAAGTATTTAGCTCTGAAATCAATTGAGGAGAGACGGGAAACAACCAGAGCCTGCAGCTGATCATGAGTTCTCATCATCATCATTCAGTTTTGGCTTCACTTTTTAAATTCGGAGACTACATCCATCTTTCAAATGCCATCTGTGTGTGTGTGTGTGTGTGTGTGTGTGTGTGTGTGTGTGTGTGTGTGTGTAGCACCAAAATAACTACAGCTACCCATCTGCTTATACACTGTACACATACTATGCCAAACATGAAAGCTATAAGAAAAAAATACCCTTAATTAAAGCTAAAACTGGACCACATCTGTCAAATGGGCCAGCAGAAGCCCCCAGTGATAGAAATTTATTATTTCTAATAAATTTTCAGTTGTGACTTTTTTTACAGGACTACACAAATGGCCCTACATGTTTTTGACCACATTAGTCCAGTGATTACCACTTTGATTACCAAAACTAGACAAAATTTTGTGTAGATGGTATTTGTTCTCACTGGTTTAAAGCTGTCAGAAAACCTGTCATATTTTTCCTATAGCACTATCAGTGTTTAAGAGTGTATTTTAGCTTAGTTTGATTTATGTCAAAGCACCAACAAAACCAAAGACATTCCAGTCTGTAGCTTTAATGCTAAATGTTAGCATGCTAACACACAAGACTTAGATGTGAACATATGATTAACATATTAGTTAGCGTGCTAACTCACCAACTTACCATGTTAACATACGTTGAATATATTAGTTAACATGCTGACACACAAACGAACATGTGAATATATACTAAATATATTAGTTAGAATGCTAATATTAGCATTTAGCTTAAATACATGTTGCCAATTTCAGCGATACCAGCTCAGCTTATTTTCTTGTATTTTTATAAGTCTAATAATAAAGTCAGTCTGTAATGACACCTATTAGCTATCTTTCTGTGGGTCATTTTGACTCTGGGAAAACTAGCGTGGCGCTCACATGTTTGGATTTTTCAGTATGGAGCCATTTTGATGGTGCATTGGGTTTAGAGGAGGATTTGCAGAATAAGAAGAGTAATTTGAAATACATACTTTGCCTGTTATTCTGTTGTTTTTCCATTAATTTTACAGCTACCAGCTGATTTAAAAATACTGTTGTCTACCAGGTATAAATACATTTAAAATCAGAGGCACATGGGTGGTACTGAGAATAGATATGGATATAACTGGTGTAAGAGAGCTTGTCTGGCTGAAAAGGTAATAAACTCAACTTTGCAACATTCTGCACACTTAATTATATATTTTAACTTATTTTAATTAGGTCTGATGTTTGTCATAACTTTGGTAATGGGTCTATAATCTTATCTATAAGGATGATGAAATTAAGAGCAAACCAAAAGATTCAAAGTTCACTTTTCATCCAGATGTGAATGTAAATGTACTTCAGTGTGAAATAAATAGCAGTAATCTTATTTGAATTGTTAATATTTATACATTTCAAGATCTTATTCTTGATTAAAATTATTGAAAAAATAAAAATTGTGTTTCCATTGTCCTCTGTTAACTTCTCTTCTCAGTGTATGTAGAGGTAATCCCTGTGAACTACAAGCTCAGGGTTCAAAAAGCTCTAAATGCTCTTGGACTGGTATGTCTGTACATAACCACCAAGAATTGCTATTGAAACCTTCTGTTTATGAGGATCAGTCAGTCAAAAGAAGGCTATCTCAAAGGAAGGGAGAATGTATCCGTGCTAACATCCAGTACAAAACAAGTAAGGAATATTCTGAATGAATCAGCCCGAGCATAAAAAAAAGCAAATAAAAGGCCAAATGAAAATTTTATTTAAAAATTGCAAGTGCAAGATTAGACCTAAACTGATCAGAGTTGTGGAAGCTTGGTAAATTAAAATCACGTTATGGGAGCAATGCTACAGTGTGAGTTTTTAGAGTATACTAACCCGAAATGGAAAATAGAAAGAACTCAAAGGTCTTTGTATAAATCTTCGAAGACTCAAATGTCTCACACTGGGGGTTATTCATTAAAATGGCCACTTTTAATTTTTCCTACAACATAATATTTACTTGACGACAACCTAATTCTTATATATACGGCTGTTCATTAATAGAAATAATCAGACAATCACGTGACACTGCTGATCTACTGGGATTTTTCCCCACACAACCATCTCTAGGGTTTACAGAGAATGGTCAGAAATAGAGAAAATATTGGGTGAGCGGCAGTTCCCAGGAGAAAATGCTTTGTTGATGTCACAGAGGAGAATGGCCAGACTGCTTTGAGCAGATCTGAAGGCAACAGTTAC
This sequence comes from Pterophyllum scalare, assembly GCA_024447675.2. Taxonomy (NCBI): domain Eukaryota; kingdom Metazoa; phylum Chordata; class Actinopteri; order Cichliformes; family Cichlidae; genus Pterophyllum; species Pterophyllum scalare. The sequence continues at coordinate 94,787 of JAMQGT020008188.1, forward strand.
TCAAATAACCACTTGTTACAACCAAGGAATGCAGAAGAGCATCTCTGAATGCAGAGCATGTCAAACCTTGAAGCAGATTTGCTACAGCAGCAGAAGACCACTCCTGCCAGCTATGAACAGGAAACTGATGCAATAATTTGCACCAAAACTGGACAACAGAAGATTTAAAAATTGCCTGGTCAGAATTTGGCATGAAAAACATGAACACATGGAGCCATCCTTCTTTGTATCAATGGTATATGGTTGGGGCTGTTAGGGGCTTGTGGTGCTGCCATGTCAGTATGGACCAAAATCTCCAAGGAATGTTTCCAGCACCTTGCTGAACTGTTGCCATGAATAACCAAAGCAGCTCTGAGGACAAAAGGGGGCCCAACCTTTTACTAGCAACAATCACTGCTTGAAGTAGTTTCAGTTCATTTTTAATAAAGTAATAACTCATTTTACATAACCCACAGTGAAAGCTAGAGTTCGTCGTGGATCTGTACATATCACACTAGAGCATGCAGTTAAAATATGAGTAAGCATAAAATGTCTCTTTTTTTTTAATCCTTCCCAAATGAATCAGATTTACAGACTTTTCTCTCAGCAGGCATTTTTTGGTGTCATGTAAACAGCAGGGGAATGACTAACTTTAATACTGATGGCTCTGTTTCAGCAGTAGGAGCAACACAGCAGTGAATAATATTAGGTCCAGCTGTGTTTGACCAATCAAAAAAGTCCATTCAAGCTTAGATTTGTATTAAATTTTTCCCCTAATCATCATTTTGGAGCCTCTGAACCAGACAGATGATTGTTAAAAGGTCAAATGAATGCACCCGACAGTAGATTCAAAGAGTCATTCAACCAGTTTTGCACGTGTGATGTGTTTTCAGTCAGCAGCAGCTTCGTCTGAAGAGTTCAAGTTTGGAAATGACATCGGGGGTCCAGGACATGGAGTGGAGAAGCAGACTTAAATAACCTCTGCATCTTTATGGTAGATGCACAAGTCTACGCTAGCTGCTCACATAAACACCAAAATCTACACATCGTTATAGCTGTATACACAGCACGGTGCTGTGCAAAAGTCTTGAGTCACCTGTCTTTTCTTTGTATTTTTCCTTTCATTTATTTAAACTGATCTTGAGCCATAGTTCTCCAGGCTTTCTAAAGGTCTTTCAAAGTTTTTTCTTTGGATATTGACTGTTTTTTCATTCAATGAATGGTTTTGTTTTGTTAAAATTATTCAAGCATTATTCAATTTTATTTTTGCACCAACAAGGCGATTCCCAAAGAGCTATTAATTGAAAACTCAGCATATCTCAGCATGGTGTGCAGTGTGTCCGTGAAGAATTTGAGGAAACAGGACAAGTGGAGGACACAATAAGAAGGGAAACAATGTGCCAAATCACAGTAAAAAAAAAATGGACTGAAAATCAGTGGCAACAGGTCTCATGGAGTGATGAATCCAAATTTGGCATTTTTGGATTAAATTGTCATTGGTATGTACAGAGATCAGGAGAGAGGAACAACAGTGAGCATCTACAGTCATCTGTACACCACAGTGGAGGCTCTGTCATGGTTTGGGGCTGCATTTCAGCCAGTGGTGTTGGAGATCTGGTCAAAACTGATGGAATTAGACACAGAAAAGTACCATCAGATTTTGATCCACCATGCAATACCTCCTGGAAAGTATGTGATTGGCAACAGCTTCATTTTTCAGAATGACAATGATCCCAAACACACTGCCAATGCAGTAAAAGCATACTGGGATAGAAAAGCACACAACGCAGCACTAACAATCATGGATTGGCCTCCACAGAGCCCGGACTTCAACATTATCAAAGCAGTGTGGGATCATCTTGACAGAGAACAGAACAAAAGGAAGCCAGTATCCAAAGAAGAGCTTTGACTGGCCTTCAAGATGCCTGGAGAACTATTCCTGAAGAGCAAAAGAAATTAGAAGAAAGCTGCCTCAGAGATTTCAGGCTGTGCTGAAGAATAAAGGTGATCATATCACATTCTGACTTTAAAGCTTGTTAGAATTGTACAGATTTGGATTTTTGCCTCATATACTGTAGATGTTTCAAGAAATCGCTGCACCTATTTAAAATTAAAGACATGAGGGGTGGATCAAGACTTTTGCACAGTACTTTATATTATTTTGAGGTCACTTTGATTTGATTCTCTTAACATCCATCTCATCATTGTTGGCCCATTTGGGTTTGGGTTCAGTTAACATCCACCCTGGAACACCTAAACAGGTTTACTTCTTTAATGTTTTAATGCCTGGAGGATGCCAAGAGGTTAAATTAAATATTTAACATGAGACCCAAAAAAATTACTTTTAAAAACTGATATTCAAGTTTTCCTCAAACTGTTGATTCACCATCCTTGCGTTTGGCTTTGAAATAAACTAGCAGTTTATGATAGTTTCCACCAGGGGTCGCACTCTGTCACCTTTTAATGAGGGAAGACTGCAGAGCGCTGCATTGAACTCTGTTTATGCCACTGATCTCATATTGCTACATAAAACACAGAAGCATAAATTACGCGTATTTTCACTCTTTTTTCTAGCATCACAGATCTGTGAAATAATTATATTAATTATTTTGTGAAATAAAATAATTAGCCTACAAAGTGATGTTTTAATACATGAGTTCTCTGCTATCCTTCGGAAACCTTTACAGTACAGCAGAGCTCCTTGTTTTAGAAGCAGTTTCTTGTTTTGTAACATCTTTTGCTCATTGCTCTCAGGACAAGTAAAGTCAGGACAACTAAAGGCTCCTTTTGAGGTTCCTCCCCTACGTGGGACTGCAGAGTTACAAATCAAAACTTCACTCATCCTCTATGCCAAAAATAGGTCGATTTTGGGATGGAGTTCGGAGATGTTTTCCCCAGTTTAGTTTTGTTGTTTGAGAATCTTATCCTGTTTGTTGTGTTGCTTCTCTGGTTTATTTCCCTTCCTCTGCTTCCTTTTTGCTATTGTTAGTTTTTTTTTTTTTTTTATCCATTGCAAATAAGAAAACATTAAACAATGTATATGCAGGAAAAGGTAGCGATATCGCAGGATTACTTGCTTCTTTTTTGGACATGTCTGCAGCGGACTAAGCTGCCTGTTGCTGAGAATAGATGCATATTAAACTAGTCAGGTGAGTTTGGAACAATAGAGAGTCTATTTTTGGATCATCCTGAGCAACACAGGGAGCGTTTTCACACAGGCCTCAGGCATAAGAGAGAAACTAAAGGTCACTTAATTAGCTTGCTCATTATAAATTATTCAATGGTGTCTTAGTCACTCCTGCAGGAGCTTAAGGTGGCGACTGTAAGTCTGTTCAGCCTTTGTAAAACCAGTTTCACGCATCTCCATGCAGCCCAGTGGTTGACAAGTACAGGCAGTGCTTTAGAAATCAAGAGATAATAAAAGAAAGCTTGTTTATAATGCATAAAAAGTCAAGCGATTCACTGCTGCACTAATACCCAGTACCAAAAAAGAGACAGCAAAAAATAAAGGCATATGATAGGCTGTAATTTTTCACTCTCTGACTGTCTCTGCGATTGTCTGATTTTAGTTCTGCAGTTTCATTTCATCAGTTTATGTCAGTTATGTCTTCCACTCATGCCTTAAAATAAATGTGAGCTTTTATTTACTTGAATCAGTGGCACTTTTTCTATTTCAGACAGACGCTGGTCAGTGAATCACACACCACAAAGTTCTCCTGAAAGCAGCTTGTTTTCCTGTTGCCCTGTATTTGTTGCAGTGAAATCCTACTCTCTCTGACTGGCTGGCATTGTGTTGTATGTTGGATTGTATCCAGGCACTTCCCTCTGTTTATGTGCATTTATAAATGTCATGCACTGAGACGGGGAAATTAGCCTCTTTGGAGGAACCTTTCAGTTCTTGTTGGCTTTTGAAAGTCTGTCGCATGATGACGATGCACACAGCAGCCGATTAACAGCAATTCCTAAAAACCGTATCTAAGTCGGACAATAAAGTTGCAACGTCCTTGTTGACAATAATAAGTGGATTGGAAAGCAATGCTAATTTTCTCTTCACTTCATTCAGTTTTATTTCTATCGTCGCAGATCTCAACAACAGTCATCTTAAGCTGATTTATAAACTTAGCACAAAAAGTAAGGAAATCTGTGTGTGGCTGATTATTTCTTTATTCAAACAATGCTTCAAACAAAAATTTTATACTGTTGGAAAGCTTGTTTATTTCCTCTTAAATGGTGCCACATTTGTGAGGACAGTCAGGATTGTCATCACTGGAGGCAATCTCAATGCAGAGGGAAATCGAGATGAGATTCTGCAACCAATGGGAATCCCATATCTCCACAGTCTGGGACTGAACTCTATCCTCCAAGATGGCAACCCTCACCCCCACAGAGCAGGGTTCATCAGAGGCTACCTCCAGAATTTGGGGGTGGAGAGGATGGAATGACCTGACCTCAACCCCAATGCACACTTGTGGGATCATCTTGGGAATGCTGCCAGAGTGACCAACACAACCGCATTGGCTGACTTGCGACAAATGCTGGTTGAAGAATGGGATGCCATCCCATAGCAGTGAGTGACCAAGGTGAATAAGCTGTTTGGCATTGGCAGAGAAAATCTGGCAAGTTTTTCGTGGGTGCAACCCACATACTCAACTCTGCTGCTCAACCCACAAATGCATTTTCCTCACAAATGTGACACCATTTAAGGGGAAATAAACAGGTTTTCCAATGGTATAAGATGTATTGCCAAGAAGCATTGTTACAACAAAGAAATAATTGACCAAACACAAATTTTCTTACTTTTTGTGCTAAGTTAATCAAATAAGCCCCTATGTGTAAGCACTTGTTGAGAGTGGAGAGGATGAACTCCCTTTTAACAGGAAGAGACTTCCAGTAGAACCAGGCTCAGGGAAAGGTAGCCATCTAATATGAGTGGTAGTGTTACATAAGTGGAATGAAGGACAAGTGCTCTGTGCATCATGCAAGGTGACCTAATAGGCTGAATCTACATCAACATAGCTGGCAGAAACTCCTAAAAGGTCCATTCAAATAACAATAGATCTTTATTCTACTAGACTGGCCATAAAATGCCACAGTTGTCTCAAGACACTTTATACTCACATTTATATGAGAGAGGCATAACCTCAACATCTTCACCAAAAACAAATGCTCAGTGTTTGTGGAGAATGGTCTTCTTCAGAGTGTTAAAATCACTTAAATTATTTAGATAGAGCTTCTCAAAAAGTCCCATCCATCCATCCATCCATCCATCCAGGCTGAGAGGCAGGGTACACCCTAATCTAACCTTTAAGATATCTTTGGATGGAGGAACCTCAAGCAAGAACCAGGAGCCTTCATGCTGTGAGGCAACAGTGTTAAGTTAGCACATGATAAGTTTGAAAGGCAAATAACAGCATCCACTGCTGCGCATTTATAATTTGGTGTTGAGTATTTTCGTGCATACCTGATCTTATCACCTGGTTCCATCATGCACACTGTGCAGGGTTATAAACCCAGCAGCTGCATCATCTACGCTGCAGTATGAGCGTGTGTGTTTGCTGATGTCATAAAATGACTGGTTTGCCAATATAAGCAAAATATTAGTAGGCCAATAAAGCGGTGTAATTTGGAGAAAAAAAAAATATAGCAAGAGAGAAAGAGAAACAGAAAAAGGAGAAACAAACAATTTAACTGTTAGAAATTCAGGCTTTTAATTTTGCTGCATTTCTTTCTGCTTCTATTTTTATGAGATTAGATTTAAATGTGTACTGCATATGTACCATATATGGTGTGTATGTATACCTGCAATTTGGTGCATTTGTACACAAAGGCAGCCTTGTCTTTGGTCTGTTTTAATAACCCATCTTTTGGCACCAGTTTTGCCACAGAGTGTACTCTTCTCGGCTTTTATTTATTTATTTATTTATTTTTGCGCTGTTTCCATCTCACCTTTCTGATTTTTCAGCAGTTTCTTTGCTGGAGTTTTGTCGCCTTGTTTGCACTGTTTCTCCCTTCTCTTTGCATTGTGACTTTTCTTTCTTTTCAGCATTTGCTTCGCCCTGTTTTTGCCTTGTCTTCTACACAATTTTTTTTTTGCACATTAACTTACAAACCCTTTTATTTATTTTTTATTGTAGCATCACAGTGTGGCAAATGTATAGCATACAGTCATGAAAGATGGACAAAGAGACTCAAGAGAACCCCAGAACCCCTGAGTTTGTGTATGAAGTCTGGATCCTTCACGCAGGGCAAAGTTTGGGCTTTCTCCGTTTATCTTTGTAAACATCTCTCAAAAATTTCAAAAGCACAGGATTAATTTTGTATTGTGCACTGTATTTTTCATTCATATTCATTTACACTTTGTAATAATTTTCCGCTCTTTTATTGTGCTTACTTGAGTTTGTTCACTGCTTTGTGCAGTGTGAATTATTTCCTGTGGTTGGCATTAATAACAATAATGAAAATTTCTTTTAACATGTTAAAAAATCATGTTTTGTTTGTGTGTGTGTGTGTGGGGGGGGGGGGTTATATTATATTTAATAAAGACTTTGTCACCGAGTGGGTTCAAAAGAAGGACAAATCCCCTACTCCTGCCGCCTGAAATCTGACTGCACCATTAATTTTAAAGCTTAAGTTGCTTGTGGATTATTAAAATATGATGACATGCTGTAATATTATAAATGAAGCTGCTCAGCAGTATATAAACAAAATCATCTCCAGCTAAAATATTAAAGTAATGAACTCATGAAAGCATCAATAATTATGAGCTACTGCTATAAAGTATATGATTCTGCATACTGGGTACTTCTGCTTTATGCTCTGTAAGTATTAGTGAACTGATGCATGGACATTCTCCTTCAGGATTTTCTTGTAGAGAGCAGAATTCATGGCTCCATCAATTACAGCAAGTCATCCTGAAGCAGCAAAGCAGCCCCAGACCATCACACTACCACCATCATGTTTGACTGTTGCTATGATGCCCGTTTTATGAAATGCTGTTAGTTTTATGCCAGATGTAACAGGACTCAAACCTTCCAAAATGTTCAACTTTTGTCTCGTCAGTCCACAGAATATTTTCCAGAAACTCTCTTATCATCAAGATGTTTTTTGGCAAATGGGAGATGAGCCTTTGTGTTCTTTTTGGTCAGCAGTGGTTTGCTCCTTGAACTCTCTCTTTCTTATTGTTGAATCATGAACTCTGACCTTAACTGAGTCAAGCGAGGCCTGCAGTTCTTTAGATGTTGTTCTGGGTTCTTTTGTGACCTCCTGGATGAGTCGTTGATGCTCTCTTGGAGTAATTTTGGTAGGCCGGCCACTCCCAGGAAGGTGCACCACTGTCCCAAGTTTTCTCCGTGTGTGGATAACGGCTCTCACTGTGGTTCACTGGAGTCACAAAGCCTTAGAAATGGCTTTGTACCCCTTTCCAGACTGACAGATGTCACTGACTTTGTTTCTAGCTGTTCTTGAGTTTTTTTAGATTGTGCCATTATGTGTAGCTTTTTTAGATCTTTTAGCATATTTCACTTTGTTGCACAGGTTCTTTTTAAGTGATTTCTTGATCCAACAGGTCTGGCAGTAATCAGGTCTGGGTGTGGCTAGTGAAATTGAACTGAAAAATGTGGTTAATCACAGTTAATTCGTGATTTAACAAGAGGGGACAATTACTTTTTCACACAGGGCCAGGTAGGTTTGGATTTTTTAAACTACATTTTGTATTTACTTGTGTTGTCTTTTTTTGATAGTAAATTGTGTTTGACGATATGAAACGTGTAAGCGTGACAAAAATGGAAAAAAGTAAGAAAAAGGCAGGAGGGGGCAAATCCTTTTTCCCAGCGCTGTATCCATTTTTGAATTCAATTCAACAATAGGCACCCAAAACTTACACACAAAAATCAGCTACTTTAAAAACACCAGAACAGCAGTGACAGCGGTTTTACTGTGCTCGGGCATAGACATGTGTATACATAGGCATATGCGGCTCCCCTGACCACCAGGAGGGCCCCAAGCTCACCAAAATTTTTGAATTTTTTATTTATTTATTTTAAACGTTCCAGTGTCCTAAAAGAAAAGAGATGCTATTACAACACTCCAGAGTTATACAATTGTAGCAATACTAATTTAATGAGTACACTACTCGCTGACGGACTTCATGTGTCAGCGTGTATTCGGGTAGTTTGGGCAGGCACGTGTACAGGAGTGCTCCAGGTGATCTTGGTGGTCCATCAGTTATGGGCAAGAAGACAAAGGCATGTTTCCATGAGCAATTACTATACCATTAGTTGGTAGCTGGCTAGGTATGGTCTAAATCATGTCGCTAGATCTCTATCATAAAAGCACAACTTGTCAGCCTGTGCCACCAACCTCAATGAGAAACACATTGAGGTTGATAGGTTGATTGAGTTAATATATGTTTTCACTTTTCTATTGTTTAAGGTTACTGTTTGATTCCCAATTGATTGTGTTTTTGCAGTTTTTAATTTTTGTCTTTTTGTGGTACTTCCTGGTTTGTTTCTTTGTTTATACCCTCAGGCTTCTTGGCTGTTCACTTTGTATTTAAGCCTGTGTTTCAGTTCTCAGGCTTCCTCTGTTCCCGGGTCTGTTTGGTGTTTTATTGTTTCTGGTTTATTCTCCTGTTAAGTAGATTTTGTCCTGGTCTCAGTTCCTTGTGCTGTAGTTTGTCCTCCATCGGTGTTCCTCCATCTTGTGTCTAGTTACCTGTGTTGTGTTCTTGTTCCTCTAGTGAAGGTGTTTACCTCACTTTTATGCCTCATTTGTGGTCTTGAGGTACTGTCACACCATTTTGTTGTTTAACAGTGTAATAACATATTTACGGCACTTCGTGTAGCATTGGGTCCAGTTGCTGACCACTTGTATTTTATATTATTCCATTGATGCTCAACAATTCTGTATGCTACATAATTATATATATATATTACAAATATTTATTTACTAGTCTGCAATTAGGTGCATTTCCATAGTTATTTTGGATGAAAAGAGAATGCCCAACGTTTCCAAAAGCAGGTCAAACACCCTTATTTCCTAAACAGCCTATGTCCTCTCGCTTGAATATGGCATGCATTGATATTTGTCCCACCTTCCTCAATGACATAGACATAGTTTTACAATGTGCATCATATTGAAATACATTGTTTTTCAATGGACTTATGTACATGGGACTGAAAAAGCAATGCATCACAAAAAATTATCTTCAACTTCAAACATCCAGCATTAATAAGGGTTAGGCTCAGGTGACAATGGAGTGGTATGAGGGGGGACCCAAATCAAATTTTGCCCAGGGCCCTGATTATACACCAGCTTTCTACACCGCGTTTAATTCCGGTCAAATAGCCTGACTTCCTGTGGGCTTTGCTCCTCTTCCACCCCACTTAAAAAAACATCTTGGTTTAGGGGACTCGTCCTTTAGCCAACATTACCTCTAACTCTGCACCTCACGAGCTAAAACCCTGCAACAAATCTCAGGCGCGCGCTGACGGCATCCGCGCAGTGCAGCTGAGGGAAACGCGTCACACCTGCAGCCTGACCTTTGACCCGTCTCTACCTGTCTGTTTACCTTCATCATATTTACATAGCTGCTGCTGGACCGGAGCGCTCGTCCTCGCGTGCGCACACACGCCCCCGCCCACACTCACCTGCCTCCCTCGCGCCCGAACCTCGGATCCAACAGTCGCTCGCGCACAGCCACAGGAGAACTTTCTGGACTACAATTTTTGACATTTTATTATTATTTATGTTTTATTTTGTTCGTCTGTGAATGTGCAGCGTGCGTGCGAGCGCTCCGTGAATGAGGGGGGGAAGTTACGCGTGAAGTGGGAAATGAGGCTTATCGTTTATGAGGCATCTAACGCTGAAAGTGGCAGTGAGTAAGACGCCAACATCAGTAAACAATGAGGTAAGAATCTCACCCGTCTTTTCTAACACGCTGACGTCCTTTAAATCGATTTATCTTTGGTACTATATTCATCCGCAACCGGCCCTTTTTTCTTTTTTTCTTTTCCCTGATGCACAGTTTATGTCGCCCATTTAACTTATTACAGTTAAATGGGTTTAAAGCCATAATAACCACCAAAGAAAGGGAAATCAGTACCTCACCTCAAGAGGATTTTAAACCGTTCTCAATCCTAATAAAGTATTTTTTAATGATTATTTCATGGCTGTATGTGTTGCTACTTAGCAGTTTATCAAACTTTAATAAACTTTCTGCCATCATCCGTCATCCCAGAGAAAGCTGTTTAAATGACAGGTAGGTTTGTTACTTTCCCTTTTTGCTGTCTATTTTGCTGCCCTTGAACTTGTGGAAGAAATCCTTAAATTGGGGAACTGTTTTTTTTGGGGGGGGGGGTGGCATGAACAAAGAATTTTAATCCCTAAAATCAAGACACTGGATCAAATTTGTGATTTCCAATACACAGAATAAAATAAAATAAATAATGACAAATGTCAAATATTTGCCTCATGTAGCTATCAGATATATAACCTAAAAAAAAGAGAGACATTAAAGAGTTGGCTTTTGGGTTTAGAGGAACTATAACAGACTTTTCTCACTTATATCTGACACTTTATGGTGAAAACATTTGTTGATTAAAAGGATTTTCCAAATTAATAATTTTTAATGGGGGTTTTAGTCCAAAAGGAGATGTTGTTTTGTACTTCTTATTTAAATTTTTAATTGGAAAGTACTCTTTTACCTGCCTAACATTTTTGAGAACCTGGACTGGTTATCTGTTCCTGCACTGATTTTGAGCCAGAGGTACTCATGGAAAGCCCCTTCTTCTTTCTGTAAATTGCCTCACGGACAAGCAGAATGGAGTAGTGAAACCAGCGGGCATGGGAAAGGGACACAAAGTAAGAACAATAACTGTGCTGTTTCTTCCACATAAGCAGACACAGCGCCCCTGTGTAAACGTGTATAAAAGAAACCAGTCTGTTGTCATTCGACCTCAAAGTGTGTGGCTCAAAGCTGACCTCCTACGCCAGGGCAGGTCAGTCAAGGTGAAAGGTTTGAATCAGATGAATTACTGGGTAATCCCTCCATGACTCTGCTATTAAATCTGATATGTATTAAAAGGATATTTTAATCTGTGAGTCAATGGGGAGTTTGAAGCAGCAGTCATAGCATTTTGCACACTGATCAGATACAGAGATGTGTGTGTGTGTGTGTGCTTTTTTTTTTCTTTTCAGACCACAGGAAAAGGGAAGAGGCAGATCAGAGCAAACCACTACATGTAGGTGGTGGCTGGAAAAAATGTTTTTAATGCTCAGCAGGTGCGTCAGCTACGTGTCATTCCAGTACACACCTGAACAGGGTGCACGCATGATTGTGCTACTGGGGAAGAGGCTGCAGCCAGACTAACAAGTTTTTTTGCATAATGGGGAAATGACTAGAAGAAGTCTGTCATTAAAATAGCATTAAAACCGAGGGCAGGTAAAAGCTGTGTGCGCTTTTTAGCGAGCTTTGTAAGCAGGACAGTAAATTGACCCGAGGCTAAATATCTGATGCTGAGTGTGAAGGTTTAGCTTTGTTTAATCTGTGCTGATTGTGTGGTTTTCTTCCCTTTTTTTTTTTGACAGGGAGACCCTTCTTCCTCCCAGTATGGATCAGCGCTCATCTAAGGAGATTATCCTGCAATTTAAGGTTCCTTATCGACAATCTTTGGGACCTTAACAGATCCCCGAGAGCTCAGAGGATACAGCTTCAGCATCATCATCTGATCTGCAGAACGCTGAAAATAGAGGAGCTGGACTTTCTCTGACGTTAACACCACCTGACAAGGAAAAATAAAGACAAACACTGTTCTAGTGTGTTTTTGCCATGCAGCCAAGCTGACAGACACACAGAGAAAGCAAAGTGACAGGTTGGCAGACTGCGAAAGCCCTCGCACTCACACGAGGTCACCATGCCAGACGAGTCCCGAGGTATTCAGGATGAGGGGAAGCCTGGAGCAGAAGCATCGCAGGTGTCCTTGGTGCCAAATGTTGTTGTCTCCAGCGTTAGGGAGGACAGAGTTAGTGGGCGTAACATCATTGAGCTGGAGGACTTCACAGACAACTTAAAGCCCTCTGTTAAAAGCAGAAATGGCAGAACACGTAGTCTCACCGTCGGAGGTAAGTCAAGACATGGTGAATCCCAGGATTCTGTAGAGTTGGGGGTGGTCAAGACAGCACAGGCCCCCAAACCAAACAAAGCCAGCTCTTTGGTGAGGCGAGCAGGTGCACACCCTGATAAACTGCAAAATGGCAGCAGGGCTTCAGTGCAAAAGAACAGCTGCAGTGATTCGGACTACAACAGCTCAAAATCCTCCCCTAGTTACGGCTGCACTAGTTTAAGTGCTGATTCCTGTGACAGAAACCTGTTTGAAAAGACGAGCTGCATCTCTCCCGTCAATCTGTCTGAGTCCAGCTTTGACGCTTCTCAGTTTGACAAAAACTCTAAAAACAGTGAAGCTGACAACAGCGATTCCAGAACAATCCTGACTGCTAGCAATCCTGAAGCAGAGAACTCACTGAGTGGAGGTTTGCCCGAATTTCCTGCCGTTTCCTCCAGCATCAACCAATCCAGGGACAGCCTCGACGTCAGGCGGGCCAATGAAGAAGACGAAGGAGACAACGACCGACGGAGCATCTTGTCTAGGCGGACTGTGAAAGAGGGGGTGTGCTGCTGCTATCAGGCCACCCACAAGGCTTGTCTTCACTGTGTGGAGGAGACTCCATATATGGTGTCGGGACTGGTGCTGGCATTGGTCTTCAGTTTGGTCGTCATCATCGTTCTTGCAGTAACAAGGGTGAGACACGAAGTCTGTGTGAGAGAAAGAGGGGGTGCAGCTTCATATGTGCAACCTGCACTAACCTGCCATGCTTCAGTTTGAGAAATACATCACACATAGTTGTGCTCCTCCATCGGAGTGTGAGTGTGTGACAGATAAAAAATGCTTAAAGTGTAAACTAAAGTGCTCTGTGACTGTGTGTGTATGTGTGTGAATTGTTGAATCTATCTTATACTGTTCGGCAAAAGCAGAAAAACACCATACAGATGGCAATTTTTCACTTATCAGAAAACTTGCTTGTTGGTAAACGGTGTTTCTCAATGGGTTATGTCTGTATGTTGCCTTGAGCTTATTATTTATATAACCCTAGGGATTTTGGGATTCAGATCAGCTGGTTTTGTGAGGAGTTTGCAGAGGTGTTAAAGAGAATGCGTGCACTTTAACTTTTCAGCCAAATTTAGACATAAAGGGACTTCTTTGTCTTTTTTTTTTTAATGGACCTGAAAAGACATCCTTTCAGCTTTCACTTTTTAAAAGTCACCTTTTCAAGTTCTTTTTGACAAGTTTTTGCATGGTGCAGTGTTGGCTAAGCAAATTATTTGGTTAAATTCCTTAAAATGCACAAATTGCAGTTTGCTCTAAGCTGAGAATTTGTTGCTTTACTCCAGTGTAAATATCAATAACTTTTTCTGGGATGTTTATCTTGAAAAATGTCTTCAGATGTCTTGTTACCTGCCGACCCCAAAACAACGGCTGTCATTTCAGCCCTGTTTATCTGTAATGAAAATGATAATTGGTTGCAGATCCACATAAGGGTCAGTCACCCAGACCTAGAGATCAGTTGGCAACCCCAGGCAAACTCTGGTTGCTCTGAAAAATTTTGCATTCCCCAACCAGTTGGCAGTTGGTTGCTGGAGGTTGCTGGGTGAAATCCATCACAAAAAGGGTACTGCACTAAAAACCTCCTTGTGCTTACTTTGGTGACCCTCTCTCTCTCTGTTGCACCACATTTAAGATCATCAACACGAGCACCTTGCTAGAGGAATCTTACGGCCAGCGACGCCAAGAAAATGGAGGATTAAACCTGTTCTTCCAAAGCGCTGCAACATTCCTGTTGAGCTTCAGTTAGACCATATGAATTCTTACTCTTGCAAGTCATTGTTGCACATGAAGGCACACAGCCTTTGAAAAGACTATCTAATTTAATATACATACACCTACATTTGAGTCAGAATAAAGTCTTATGTTTGCATGGCAGTATTTAGTGCTAACATTTGCTGCATATTCATTACCAAACTACCATGCTAAGCTCCCTCCCATTTAATTCATAAAGTAGATAGATGAGGCTAACATTTATTCAAAACTAGTAGTTCCATTTTAAAAATAACCCTGATCCTCCATCTCATTGCGAAAATTGAAATACTTTTACTTCCCATGGCTGAAGCAGATTAAAAACATGCCACCACCTGTTTGAAGCTGAGCCCTGCTTTCATGTCTGATGAATAAAAGCATTTTAATTTTGCTCCTTTGTGTTGAGTGGACAGGTGTTTTTTGGATATAGTAAACAGCAAGCTCTTCCAAATGCATATTAATAGGAAGTGCTCCTCTTCCTGCCAGTGTCTCTTAATGCTGTTTATCTTTAGCTGAAGCATCTGTGCAGGAGTAGAGAAATTCATCTTCTTTCAGAACATTTATTTAAAGCTTTCAACCACCTGAAATGTTCTTGTCATTAAAGGACTGATTTCCTGTTTCTGTCTCTTCACAGGATGTTAAAGCCCACGTGGCCGCTCTGGCTATTGTTAGTATTGTTCTTTGTCTGACTACGGTCCTGCTCGTCTGCCTGCCCTGGTTGGCCACAGTGAGGCGATGTCGAGGAGCGCTGGCCCTCTTCATCTGGGCGATCCTGTACGTCACTGCCATAGTCTTCGTCTTCACAGGCGGACCTGTTACCACATGGGAACAGGTGAGAGGGAAGCAAATAAATATGTAAATCGACATAAACCGTGCTTTGGGGGGGGGACACACCCTCCCAGTGATGGTTCCAAGCCTAGAGAAATGAGAGGGTTGGGTCAGAAAAGGCATCCAGTGTAAAATCTGTGCCAAATCAGCATACAGATCCATCCACTCCTTGAGAAAGTAAAAGACCACCACTCAGCAACCCTGAAGTAGCACCGTGGAAGAAAATGGATGGCTGGACTAACTTGCTGGCATGTTTCTTTCTTCTTAGGTCGCGTTCTTTCTCTTCCTCTCTCTCAGCGTGTACACAGTGCTGCCTCTTTCGCTGGCCTGGGCCCTCATGTTCGGGGTAGGGACCAGTGTTTCACACATCATCATCATCAGCGTCTACGTTTCTGTCACCAGCCCAAAGACACCAGACCTGGCTGTGCAGGTTCACACATTCATTATGTTTGAATATGTTTAAGTCAGTTTGCTACTGCACAAATGTCATGGTAGCACTGAAGTTTTGACTAACTGTTTCTCCCTCTTTCTTTCTAATAACAAGGGTTTGGTAGTGCAGAATTTATTATTGGTATGTCACGGAAGTTCAGATGTAAATGTTGGCAAATGTTTGCAAGTAATATTCACATCGAGAGAGATGTGCCCCTTTAGTGCATGAGCCAAAAAATTCTCAAATTCAAATGTTACCCAAAGCTGGTGTCATATGAGACAGTGGAATGTTGTAGTTTCCCATCAGCGGGACTCAGTTGCATTTGGAAAAATGTAAATCACCTGTTGTTATCTTTAGAGAAGTCATAAACCTGGTCATAAACACATGCAGTTACAGTTGTGATCAGGAGTTTACATCTACTCATCATGGGTATGAATGTCATGGTAATTTTAGGCTTTGAATTTATTTTGGATTTTCTCAAATCCACACAGGGTCAAAAAATACATACAGGCTCAAATATATGCATGTAAATAATTATTATTAATAATAATAATAATTTTTTACACACACACACAAATATATATATATATATATATATATATATATATATATATATATATATATATATATATATATATATATATATATATATATATATATATATATATATATATATATATATATATATATGTGTGTGTGTGTGTGTGTGTATGTATGTCCATTAGCCAATTGTACCTCAACCAGATGCTTTTGGTAGCCATCAACAAGTTTCTGGCATAATTCTGGATGGATATTTGACTGCTGTCCTCAGCAGAATTGGTAGAGTTCATTAAATTGGTTGGTTTTCTAGCTGTTGATTTGAGATGAAGTTCAAGAATTTGGAGGTAGTTGTCCTCCTTCATTATACCATCCATTTGGTGCCAGTACCGGTACCACTGACAGCAAAACAGCCCCAGAGCAAATTACTACCACCACCATCCTTGACAGTTGGTGCAGTGTTCTTAGGTTTGAAAGCCTCACGTTTACTCCTCCAAACATACCTCTTGTCATTGGCCAGATAGCTCAGTCTTTGTCTCATCTGACCATAAAACCTTTCTCCATTTGGCTTGTCCATGTGGGCAACTGCAAATTTCAGTTGAACTTGAAGGTGTCAGTTTTTCAGCAGGGGCTTCTTTCTTGGTGGGCACCCTCTCAGTCCACAGTGATGTAAACTCACTTCACTGTGGACAGTAATGCTGGTGTTTCAGTAGTTTCTAGTTCATGGTTGTCTTGAGCCTTGGTTGTTCCTGAACATCCTAACCAATTTCCTGTCATCTCAAGGTGACAGTTTGTGTCTTCTTCCAGACCTTGGCAAAGCGGCGACATAATAACTTGTTTGAACTAATGATCTTGGACTCTGCAGTTCTTTAGAAATAGCTCCAAGAGACCTTCCCAACTTTGTAAATCTACAAGTTCCTTGGACTTTCCCATTGTTCTGAGTATTGGTCAATCCAATGAGTGCTGTCAATAAATCCTTTTTTATACTGGCAAGGAGAAACTACCAGCTATAGTCAATCAAGATCACTAATGAGAAGTTAATAGACCTTGGCTTTGTCAGTAAAAGACATTGTAGAACCTTCAGTCTCACTTATTAAAAGATATAAATGAGTGTGTGTGCATGTATTTGAGTCTGTACATACAGTTTTGACTCTGTGTGGATTAGAGAAAATCCAAAATAAATTCAAATTTGTGCTTGTTTTCTAAAGTTTTCTAAAGTCGTTAAAGATGTATTCTGCAAAATCATTCAATCCTGGAAAAAGGAACAGTTTAAAGAAATCACTAAAAGCCCAAAATTACTATGACACTATTGCCCACGATCAGTGGATGTAAACTTGTCACCACAACTATATTTGTCTTTGTAAGCAGCTGTGTAGTTTTCAGGTAGCTCTGTGTCACTAATTATCATATAACAGTGTATATGAGAGGATGGTTAACAATGTATAAATCAACTCTTTTTTCTCAGCTGGTCGCGAACGCTGTGCTGTTCGCGTGCTTGAATGGCGTGGGGATTTTTCACCTGTGGATGACTGAGAAAGATCTACGGCTATCCAATCACAAGAGAGATTTGTACGGCGGCATACGCGCCAAGAAGAAAATAAGGAAATATCAGCAGGTCAGCTTATCAAACAGAAGTGACTCACATCAGCCCCCAAAATTCCACACCAGAGTTATTGTGTGGATGATGTATTCATTTGCTCTCCTTACCTTTGTTTAGCATATTGCAGTTATTTGCACACATGAATGACACAAATCTAGCAGTATCTCACCCCACCCTTTATTGATTTCGACTCGGGGCATTTTATTCTCTTTTTCAATATTTTTTTCTTTTGTCAGTTTCTCTGCCAAAAGGACACAATTCAACAGGAAGTTAATTTTCTTCTTTCTAGCTGCAGATTTCAGACATAAAGAGGTGTGTGTGTTTTTAATCCAAATATAATCCTGCAGCTAAAGTATTCAAAATAAATTCCCAACTTTATGAGAGAGTGTGAATAATTACTCTCTTCTCCATTTCTCTTGTGAGCAGCTTGTCTCATTGACTCTGAATTTAAAATCATTATGTGTAATCGCTCTCATTAAAGGCCTCTTTACATGGATACTGTATGCTTTTCTTGCTATTAGGCCAATAGATTAATCATTCACTTGTCTAAAGTCCAGCAGCGCATATAATAGGCAAACCTGAATGGAAACCATTTACAGCAAGTAAACAAATAGATGAAACTTGATCCAGTGAGTAAACATGGCAGCGCTTCAAGGAGGCTTTTGATGGCCTCCTCTTTCTTTTACAGCCTTTGTGAACTCATCACCCACCTTCTCCACAAACACACACACACGCATACATGTAACCCCCATCTTGGCTGTTTCCTTGGCAACAGGAGCAGCTCCTGCTGTCCGTGTTGCCGCGGTAAATCGCTATGGAGCTGAAGACGGAGGTGATAAACAGACTCTCAAAGCACAAGAGCAACGAAGGGAATCAATCAAACTCCCACAACTTTCACAGCCTGTATGTGCGGAAGCACAGCGACGTCAGGTGAGGAGCTGCCTGTCTTTACTGTAACTTCTCCTCGCTGTCGTCTACTTTTTTGTGGTTTTCTGTGGATTTTTTATGTGCTTGATGTGGTTAATAGTTTTCTTGTGCATGTTTGGTGGTGTTGACTACCTCAAGTAGTACACAAAGGGTTTAACAGACCACCAAACCAAAAGTCGCCAAAATGTCCCACAGTGTCATAACAGACAGTAAGCGACGTCAGAGTAAGAGATAGCAGATTGCATCTTCGAGCAGGTTCAGTGGGGTGAACTCACCTGCTGAACACACAATAAGGCACCAAATAAGGACTTCAAAAGTATTAAATTGCATCAAATTCAGTTGTGGATTGGTGTTGAATACTTTCAGTCACGTCACAGTGAAAATTTCCAGCATACAGTCCTGCTATTTACACTGTAGCAGTAACGTCATACTATTTGTGTCTTATGTCTGCTCAAATTACATAAAGCTGACATAAGAACACACACCAGGACCCCTTCCTAAAAACATTACAGCGCAATTCTGTGAATATGTTACATTTATGTTATAAAAACATTCCATTTATAATGTAACAACATAATTCCAACTTTGATATTGCATCATATCCATATTTGCGATGTTCTTTCACATTACTGCAAGTTGGTAATGTTGCAAACTTAATAAATTATGACCTTTGTTTTTAATGTGTTTGTGGGGTCTATTTAGATTACACAGTTAGGCTGCACCTTTAAGGCCAATGTTCCAATGTCATTAGTTTGGTATATTTGATGCAATTTTTAATATCCACAACATCATTTGTAAAATACATTTGAATGACAGAATAATTACTTAAACTGCAACTGATTAAGAAACTCAAAAAGCAGCTTTGATGCTTAAGTTTCTTCCAAAACATACAAAATACAAAACCTAGGCAGGACTGGAGCTGGGATGCGAAACTCTATGTCAAAAGGGAAAACACGGAACAAAGGAGCACACAGCATGAGAGATGAGGCAAGACGAGACAAAGAACAGAAGGAGACAGACAATATAAACACTCACAGGATAGCGGGAAGGCAGGTAACAGGTGGGACGCACAGCTGGAAACTATAGACATAATGAGGCGGGGGAAGTAAACATAACACAAGTCACAGAAAACAACCATTATCACAATTAAACAGGAAGATGCAACTGAATGGGAAACAAGGGTTAACGTGACAGGGGAGAACAGAAGAACTAGGCAGGAGAACATGGAAAGGCAAAGGACAAATGCAGATGAGGCTGGGACACCAGGAACACAACTGAACTCACTGGGAAAAACAAGACAAAGGCAGCAAAACTAAACATGCAAGACAAAAGAGTAACAAATTAAAACAGGGAGTACCTAAACTCACAGTCACTAACTTGACAAGGCACAGGGAATTGGTTGGTATGATTGGTTGGTCTGATAAATTTGTTAAGCACTGTGTAAAGTATTATATTTCCTATGTTTATTCAGTCACTGGAAGCTACTTGAATATATCTAATATGTGGGTTTGTCTGTGTGGGTCCATTTAGCATCCTGTATGCCGACATCGTGGGCTTCACAATGCTGGCGAGCACCTGCACGCCCGAAGAGCTGGTTGTTACGCTCAACAAGCTCTTTGGCAGATTCGACGAGATTGCTAAGGTGAAAATCCCAGCACGTCCATCCCAAAATAACCCTTTCATTTCTTCACAAAGACTCGTTTTCAGTGCTGTCAGTGACCTCCCTGACTCTCTCTGTCTCTCCCTTTCTTTCTATATGTAGAAGAATGGGTGTCTTCGCATTAAGATCCTTGGGGACTGCTACTATTGTGTGTCTGGTCTGCCTGACCCCATTCCCACCCATGCCAAGAACTGTGTTCAGATGGGGCTGGACATGTGCACTGCCATCAGGTCAGTTTATCTCAAGTTATTTAAAGGTTTACTCTTATTTTGGTCTATTTCTGCCATATTTGTTACACCCCCTCTTTTTTCTATGCACATTTCAAGCCTGAAGGAACTTCCTTCAGGCTTGAAATGTGCAATACATATATTTAAAGTATGTGATATGCCAAAAATAATCTCCCATTCGACTACTGGTTAAAGCAAGTCAGTTCTCTCTATGCCTCCTTACCACATGAACATACAATTAACAACCTGAGAAAACTGAAAGTGGAACTAATTTAAGTAACTGATAAGAAGACACAATTTCTGATGCAGAGGCTGCATTTGGAGAACCTGGAACATGGCAACGAATCCAGAAAATTCCTCCTAACGAGTTAAAACTAAAGATAGCAAAAACAACTATTTATTGATGATTCGAGTTTGCTCCCAGCCACAAAATGGGAACACTCTAAATAGGACAAAATATGTTCCAAATGGGCCTTACACACTCAAACATATGCACCCACTGCACAGGCAACTTTGCTGAGAACTGCATGCATGTATATGATCTCGTATGGCTGTTCAGAAGTGAGGTCTGCTGGGTGTCAGGCGGTTCTTGGGTGCCTGGAGCACTACGGCCCTGTTCTCTGCTCGTGCCAGGATGGCCGGTCTCTGGTGGGGTGAGCTGCCCATTGCCTCTGGTTCTCTGGGGCGCTTGCTCTTTTGGTCATGGGGTCGCCATCTAGAGCCTCCCTCTTATGGGGTGCACACACGGTTGCCATCGGGATGAGTGGCCTCGTGTGTGGACAGCCCAGGTCTCCTGGGTCTTTCTCTGTCTGACTCTGACTCCCAGGGTGCATTGTTGCAGCTTCTCACCCACATAATCAAGTATGTTTTGTGACAGAGACACAGACATTCACAGTCTCTCACTCGCTCGCACACACCAACGCAGCAACAAGATCGTTGGTTTGTGTGTCCATTTTGCTTTTTTTTTTTCTTTTTTCTTTTTTCAGGTGCTGTTTGTTTTTTGTTTTTTTTTACGTTTTCTTGTAGGTGCTCTCTCTCTCTCTCTTTTTGTCTTTTTTCCCCCCTTACCTGTCAGCTCTGGTGTCGCTAGAGTTGCACATGTATACATGTGAATAATAATAAACACGAATAAATAAATAAAAGAAAAACACTAACAAGAGGAGCCTATAGAGGGTTTATAGAGCCCATCTTGGAAAAGTAAATGTGTTTCGCATGATTCTGACTGCAAAAGCTGTTGAACAGGACAGGTTATCAGGAAGAAAAAAGCCCACGTCACTTCTCTGAATTTGCATGTGATGTACCCTGTTTAACTTCCTCTTCATGCTTGTGACACGCTGAAATCTACAGCTGAGAGCACACTGTATACCACTGCTGTATCCACAGTTGCAAGATGTGGAAGCACCAAAAATATATTAATAGTCCATAAGACTCTCAAACTGTTCACTTCAGTGAGGTCTTGTATTATTTTGTAGCACAATGTGGATGAAATTTAGAAATATTTGCACAGATTGCTCACATGTGGATAAAAGTGTCTAAATCTTATGTCACAGTGGCATGTGAAGTTTATGATTGACATTAATGTTTTGTCTTATATTTTTGAGCTCCCCTCCAAGGCAGGGTTTTTAATTTTTTTTTTACAAAAGCAGCTTTTACCAATCAATGTGGATTTTTTTTTTAAATGCTCCTGCACCCTGTTTCATCATGCAGGGTGTCAACTGGAGAATGGAGCTGAAATTTTCTGCTTCTCAGTTGTGGTTTTGGAATTAAGATGGGGACGCTCATTGATCTCATTGTGCCGCAAGCTTTGATTTTAGGTACTACAACAGGTTTGCCTTGCTGCTGTTCAGTTCTAATAAACTCTACGCAGCCCACATCAAACCTCATAAAGCCAAACCACTTCTGTTTCACTGAGGTAGCAGGACTACCTGTTTTAATGGGTTAGTGAGCTGCGTTGAGCTTAAAGTCAGACGTTTCTGTGTCAGGAAAGTGACTGTCTTTTTACCTGGGTAACTGATGCTGAACCCATAACCTGGCTGGGAGCAGGTTATGTTCAGTTTCGATTTAAAAACATCTGAGAGCACCACATTTTCACAAATTCTTTCCTTTGCCGCATGTTTTAAGCACAGTATAAATTCTCAGCTGGAGCAAGTTGTTAAGCCGTACCCTGCTGTATTTATGAATGAAGCTCAAACTGTGCGTAAAATTCTCAAAGGAATGCATGTATTCATTTAGTGATGCATTAATACTTGATTTTGATCTCTTTTACTCTGCTGGAATTGCAGCAGCTAGATCACAGAACAGAACCATGAATACCTGTTCAATCGATCAGAATAATTTAACTTTGATCTGCTAACGAACTGAAGCGATCAGGCT
Source organism: Pterophyllum scalare (assembly GCA_024447675.2). Classification (NCBI taxonomy): domain Eukaryota; kingdom Metazoa; phylum Chordata; class Actinopteri; order Cichliformes; family Cichlidae; genus Pterophyllum; species Pterophyllum scalare. The sequence continues at coordinate 117,258 of JAMQGT020008188.1, forward strand.
CCATTTTTAGGCTGTAGGAAAGTAACGTCTAGTGTTTAAATGGATCCAGTTTAAAGTTTCAGAGCTCTAATACGCAGCTGTCTCCTTAGAAATAAACAGCAGAACTGAATGCGCACCCAGCTGTAAAATAATTAACTTGAATTAAAATATTTATTTTACTGCTTTGTGTTCCAAATCACCAGTTAGTTATCACCGTTCGCAATTTTTTGCAGCATTCATCCCTTGTCCTTTTTACATCAGTGTTCTGGGCCTTAAGCAGAACACCTGGCTTAACAGAAAAAGTTGACATGATACCCGTTATCTCTAATTGGGGTTTTAGGTTTTGTCGAGCCAAGTGACAAATAAAGCGTGGCTGTGTTGAACTTCTTTCAAAGTGTACCCCTCTATTGCGCTGCTTTGTTTTCCTTCTGTGTGTGTGTGTTTTTTTTAATCCTGCTGCCTTATATCAGGCAGTAGGACACTGTTGTCATACCGTCCGTCCATCCTGGCTTACAACACCAGCTGTCAGCCACCTAGAATGCAGTCTTGAGATCCCTTCCCAGATGCCTTAACCCCCACTCACACCTTACTTCAGGTGACCTCAATAGGTCACTTGATAGGGTGGAGCAAGGCCACATAGTGGTTTCACCTGAAACCCCTGATGGTAATGACCCACGCTGTTTTTCACACCTTGGCTCATGTGATGATGCACATATCTTCATGTTCGGCTGCTTTCAGCACTGAAAAGCCTTCAGCTGATCCAAAATGCTGCAGCTAGAGTACTGACAGGGACTAGAAAGAGAGAGCATATTTCTCCCATATTGGGTTCTCTTCATTGGCTCCCTGTTAAATCCAGAATAGAATTTGAAATCCTTCTCCTCATATACAAGGTCTTGAATAATCAGGCCCCATCTTATCTCAAAGACCTCATAGTCCCATATCGCCCCAATAGAGCACTTCACACTCAGACTGCTGGCTTACTTGTGGTTCCTAGGATACTAAAGAGTAGAATGGGAGGCAGAGCCTTCAGCTTTCAGGCCCCTCTTCTGTGGAACCAGCTCCCAGTTTGGATTCGGGAGACAGACACCCTCTCTATTTTTAAGATTAGGCTTAAAACTTTCCTTTATGATAAAGCTTATAGTTAGGGCTGGATCAGGTGACCCTGAGCCATCCCTTAGTTGTGCTGCAATAGGCCTAGGCTGCTGGGGGGGTTCCTATGATGCACTGAGTGTTTCTTTTCATTCACCTCTTTTCACTCTGTTTATACTCCACCCTGCATTTAATCATTAGTCCTTATTAATCTCTGTCTCTCTTCCACAGTGTGTCTTTTGTCCTGTCTTTTATTACTTGTTCTTATCTTTTTAGTGCTACAGATGAAACAACAAGAAGTGGCAGAAATGATCAGGCCTGAACTTTTCTGATTTCATTCACACATTTGTCTCCCTGCAGTGACCTGCGAGAGGCGACGGGGGTGAACGTCAACATGCGGGTAGGCGTTCACACGGGCAACGTGCTCTGCGGTGTTATTGGTTTGCAGAAGTGGCAGTACGACGTGTGGTCAGATGATGTCACTTTAGCCAACCACATGGAGTCTGGAGGTCTCCCCGGGTGAGAGAGTCTTAAAATCTGTTTAAATGTAATGAAAATCTGAGCCAGTGGGTATTTTATTACTACTGTTTTCATCAATAGGCGGGTCCACATCACAGAGGAGACACTGAGACACTTGAACGGAGAGTACAAAGTGGAGGACGGGGACGGGGAGAGCCGTGACGGTTTTCTTATTGGAAGAAAAACATACCTTGTAATTGATCCCAAGAAGCCAGATCATGTTCCTAGGAGGGCTGTAAAGGTAGGTGTCTGCCTGTCTGTGAGAAACAGGTCAGGTATTTTTTCCAAAAATCAAACCATATGAAAGAAGTGTAGCAACACAGGTGGATACATTTTTAACGTTGAATGAGGGGTTTTCATGTCAGGTTCCTTTTGCAGATAAAATCTTGCAGTTTGCGGTGTGTAAATATTCTTTAAAAAGCAGTCTTATAATAATTTGTAATAATGTGAATTTCCCAACTAAGAAAGGCTATCTTATCTCATAGAGATTTACGAAAACATGTAATGACCAGTCATTAAGACCAGCCTTACAGTTTATATTCTGTGTAAAAACAACAAAATTTGAAAGAACAAATCGCACCTGAACCCCTCAGAATCAGCTTTTTAAAATATGTATATACAAAACATTAGTATAGTTAATGAAGTCATGCAAAATTCTACCTTCATACTATGAAAACTTACCAAGTTACAGGTGTTGCAGTACACAGGTGGAAATTAAAAAACTCCTTATTTTTTGGCAGTAGATACACACATGATATTTTCATGTTAAAAAACTACAACCAAAACAGTTTTACACCCACTCCAGTTGTCACAATCTAAAGCTAAAATCACATTTTTTTTCTAAGAACTTGGAAATTCCAACTTCTAACTTCAAATGCACCACACCAGTTGTCTTCATTTGTCTCAAAAGGAATCCAGGTGTAGTCTTGAAAATACCCCGCAAGACCCCCACTGTCATAATCTCTGACTAAAAATCTAACTTGTCTTTAAAAGTGCGAACTTGATTGAGTCTTTCAAGTCTTTTCACAGTCTTCTAGTGTCTGGTGAGATGAAACGTGTTGTGCTTCTGTTGTCTGCTCCAGACTTTAGGTGTGTTGTATGATCCCATGTTAGGAATTTCAGCTTGCTGTTGTATGTTTTCCCAACTTAAGGAATCAACTTACTTTTTGGTGTACATATATGTAATATCACAACAGGAACCACAATGTACACTGTTACGTGTAAAAAGGGAAGCTGATTTTATGTTATTAGTAAGAGCTTGGAGGAAGGAAAAACTTGTAACTGCAGATCCCTCCCGGTTCTATGTATTGTATCTAGCAGGAAAACAAATCACTTTTCAAATTGTGTTAAGTTATAATTTCTGCCTTAATTTCAGCCAAACCATCTCACGCCAGGGGAGAACAGGCAGCGTGCGTCACTCCGGATGTCTCAGTACCTCCAGTCCTGGAAGAGTGTCAACCCCTTTGAAGGCCTAAGCAACCCCGAGGCCAGACACACCAAGAAGTCAACCACCGTACGTATCTGTGCTGTTGTGCTGTTGTAGCTTAGTTTCTCCCTCAGAAATGCAGTGTCACACCGCCTCTGGGTCTTTGCTTTGTCTTTAACCAGCGTTTCATCATTAATTAACTCTGCTGTGTATTTGAGCAAAGTGACTTTAGTTCACGCAGCTTGTTTTCTTACTGTGTGTATGTTTGTTTGATTCAGGAACGACCGCCTTCTCAGAACAACAGGTTAGTATCAAAAATTCACTAACAAACATGAGGGAAAACATGCAAAATTCATCATCGTTATTTATCCAAGTATAATAGAAATAACTGGGACAAACATATCCTTTAATCCATGCATGTGTTGAATGTGTTCTTGTTTTTGTCTCAGTTTGGTTGTTGATAACAGTGTGAGGGGATCACTGGATACGCTGGACATTAAGAGGCAAGATTTATTGTTACTGTGCTCCTTCAGTGTTAAAACATTTACAGTCCTGTAAAAAACTAAGCATATCCCATGATTGAGCAGCTAGTAGAACCACCTTTAGTAGTAATAACTTGGAATAATCATTTTCTGTGTGTCCTTATCAGTTTCTCACATCACTGTAGTGGAATTTTGGCCCACTCTGTTTTACAATGTTGCGTCAGTTTATTGAGGTTTGCAGGCATTCATTTATGCACATCCCTCTTAAAGTCATGCCTCTTTTTCTAACTGTACTTTCATGAACTAACCGCTAACATGCTAACTGAGGCATGTAGAGTCTGAGATGTAGCTCGTGTTTTTTTTTTTGCAGTTACTCTGAGCAGTACACCCCCGAATGCTTCAGACCAGCAAACTACCAAAACTCCTACTTTTATAGAGGTGCTCACACTTCCTGGTGATCAGTTAATTAGCAGTACCTGGTTGCTATTTACCCTCTTAATTCTTATGGAAGCAGTAAGAATGTGCTTAGTTTTTTCACAGGACTGCGTGACTGCAGCCTATTAAAACTCATTTGTAAATTAGATTTATTGAATTTTCCTGAGTTCTGTGATTTTTCCTCCTTTCATTCAGGAAGAGGGCAAAAAAAAATCAACTGTTTGACTCTGCTGTTTAACGACCTCAACTTAGAGAAACAGGTAGATTCATTCTCAGCTCTAAGATGAGATCATCAAGCTTATAATTACACAAATGAGCAAGAACATAGTTAAGGTTTTCTATTCTATATTCTCAACCTATATAAACCTTTTTTTTCCAGTTCCGCTTTTCAGAGTTGTATGGTTTGCACCACTCAATGAGCTGCTTAGCTCTAATTTTCATCACTCTTTTCACTGTCCAGATGCTGGTCTCTGACAAGTGAGTAACACGTCAGTCATGTGATAAATTTTATTTGAATGTTACAAGCTTAACAGCTTGACAATCTTGTCTTCTGTTTCCTTTATTATTTGAGTAGAAAGTAATGTGAAATAAGAATTTTCACTCCTCCACAGGAACTTTGCAATGGCGGTGTCTTACGGTGTGGCCTTTCCAGTGATGGTGCTGTTCTGGTTCATTGTTTTCACTGGCTATGTAGAGGTAAACAGACCCAGGCGGGCTGTACTGAATACATTCAGTATCAGTGGTTCACCAAATAAAAAGAAAACATGCATACACGCAGCTGTAGTATGAATAGTCTAGGTTAAGGGTTGATTGATGACTCCAGGATAATGCACAACAGGTTTTGCACATTTAGTCACATGTTTTGAAAAGTTACGCATTTTTTCCTACCTCCAGCCAGCAATAATTGGATTTTTTTATTTTTAATACAGGAGAACAAAATGAAGAAGGCAATATATATCAAACCATGCACACCTTACACCAGCACACATCATCACCAGATAAATATCTGGTTGTGAAAATATTTCTTTATAATGAAAGTACTTTGTGTCCATCCCTAAGAACAGTTAACAGAGTTTGCAGTCTGTGTATGGAGCTCTCCACGAGCCCCATAGTCTGATATTATTATTTAGTTTTCCACATCGTTTGCAGGACAGATGCGGCACCTCTTCCATGTCCTCAGTCCATTTTTGCACCAGGGGTATCGCTTCAGTTTTACAGAGTGTTATCAAGTATTAATGTGTTTATCATCTCCCCCTAATTCTGAACTGAGCAAAAAAAATGTAATTAATTTAATAAAATAGACGAGGTAATGAGTTACTGCTGACACTGTCAATTACAGATGCTGATATTCAGTGTGTTTTGTTTTTTCAAAGAAATGGGGGCCCAAGATGCCACTGAGTGTCCGGTGGATATCAGGGTTGTCCCGCGGTGTTTCCACCAGGGCGGTGCTGAGGCTGTTTGTGGTCATTATGTGTGTGCTCATCACTCTGCTGATGGCCATTCTCAACTTTGTAAGTTCCTTTTTCAGTCATTTTGCCATTAATGGCTCAGTAACATGAGAATCAAAACAGGATGGCAACTTCCTTTCGCCTAGGACATTGAACTGAATATTTTTTGCGCTCAGTAACCAATTGCAAGTAGTTGTGGTGACCAGTTGATTGAGCATCCAACACCCTCAACCTCTGTGCAATCAGTGAATAATTGCTATCTAATTTATAAATGCTGACCGATTGCCAACACGTTGCAGTCTATCTCAGTCAGTCTGTGTCGATGAGCACAGCTCCTCTCAATGCCAATAGTTTATTTTGAGCAATTTCTCATGTACATCTACAGCTGAATGTTAATAAAAGTGCTTGTGTGGCATTTGGAACATTTAGCTTTGACTCAGAAGTGCCTTTTTGTTTATACCTTTGAGAAGAATAAATATCGAGATATATATATTGCCATTCATCTAAAAAATATAGAGATATTATTTTTGGTCAGTATTGCCCAGCCCTAACCTCCGCCCCTCCCTCCGTGCATAGTCTTGTTACCTCCCATATCGATTACTGTAATTCTCTTATATTTGGCCTCCTTTATAAATCCCTCCAGAAGTTGCAAATGGTCAAAATTCAACCGCTCACCTTATTACCAAAACCCCCTCATTTCACCACATTACCCCAGTCCTATAGCAACTCCACTGGCTTCCAGTTAAATTCAGAATTCAGTTCAAAATCCTCCTGTACGCATTCAAGGCCATCCACAACCTTGCCCCTCTTTATCTAGCCGAATGTCTTCCCTCCTCCTCCTCCTCCTCTTGCACCCACCCTTCCTCTTACTGTGCCCCCTGCCCGCCTCAGTACTATGGGAAACAGAGCTTTCTCCCACTCTACCCCTCAGCTGTAGAACTCTCTTCCACCAGACAATACTGACTCTCTTCCTGTCTTCAAATCACAACTCAAACTTACCTGGTCAAGAAAGCATACTCGCTTTAGTTCCTTGGCCATTGAGTTTCTTATTCTGTGCTTTTGTGTATTATCTGTGACTTGATTTGTTTTATTTTTACCTCTGTAAAGTGTCCTTGGGTGTCTTGAAAGGTGTTTACAAATAAATTTTATTATTATTATTATTATTATTATTATTAAATGATTATTGATCTGTTTGTCAATATTCTTTACTTAGTTTTATCTTTTTTTTTTCTTTTTTTTTTACGGTTTCTTGCAGGTCTTTCTTCCTGAAAAAAATTGCACCATGATCGTCAACAAGACAGAGTTAGAGGGTCTCAGACTCTACACTGTGCCTGTGAGTTAATAAACAGTTTACTGTGCTTTTTTTCCACATGTTAAATCATGTATTTTCACTTTTTTGGGGGGGCAGTATGATATTTTGGATGTCTGCATAACAGCATTATTTATGGGTCTGTGCATCTTGTAATTTTCTCAGTGTTTAGCACAGTCTTAAACTTGATGAAATGATTGGCACTTCTAAAAACATTTGACCAACAGAGCAACATAGCTGCGTAAAATTATTTGAACATTTCAACTGGAGCTTTGCACATCACACCTAACCTGTTGTACTCACATATTTCTCCTCTCACCTGCCCCTGTTCAAACATGCAGTACTACCTGTACTGCTGCCTTCTGGCCATGCTGGGAGTGATTGTGTTCACCAGGACGTGCATGTCTGTGAAAACACTGCTGCTCACGCTGGCTGTCGTGGTTTACCAAACCCTCTTCCTCTATGTTTACGCTCCGAGATCCTCCTGCCTCATCCAACTGCTTTATAATGGAACTCAGTGAGTAACACTTCATAGATTCCAGTTCCTCATACATAAACAAACCAACACCAAAAAACTAATGAAGACAGTCAAAATAAACTATGCTTCTCATCCCCCACACAACAAACCACATCCCAGCAACCAAAATGCCCAGATTCACATCACAAAAAAGAGCTTTTCATCAACTTATAAAATCCATCCTCTTCCACTTATCCTGTTCAGCGTTGCCAGAGCCTATCCCAGCTGTCATAGGGCAAGAGGCAGGGTACACCTTGTACAGGTCACCAGCCTGTTGCAGGGCCAACACAGAGAGACAGACATGGGCACTTCAGAATGACTAATTAACTTAACCCTTTGGACTGTAGGAGGGAACCAGAGTAAACCCACACAGACACGAGGAGAACATGCATACTCCACATAGAAAGGCTCGGGCCAAGGTGGATTTGAACCCAGACCTTCTACCTGTGAGGCAACAGTGCTAACCACTACACCACCATGCTGCCCTGTGCAATTGCCAAGCCAATTATTCTTACTGGATCCTTCGAGCCATAATGGATGCAACAAAAAAAAAAAGGTTCTTGGAAAAAAAAAAACTTCATTTAAATTTGCTGCTACTGCTCTCAGGGCACTGACAGTGGGCTTAGATACTCCTGGCTGTTTGGTCTCTGAAAAAGCAGTTGGAAATGTGGCCACAACAGCCCTGGTTAAACTCTGGTTAACTTTACATATGTTTCAGTAAGGATCCCCAAACCTTTTTAAATGTTGGTAACTTAGTTTAAGAAGTAAACCTGATTTTATGGTGTTTTTCATTTTGTGTTAAACTTTCTATGATAACTGAACCTAAAGCTGCAATTTAAATTCAAGAACCTGCACATTCAACATTTCTGCTTAAATGAATGATTAGCTGCAAATTGTTGATTGATTGATGAGTTACTGTCCTCTGTTGGGCATCTGACTAGCCTCCTGCGTGAGGTCCTTCGGGCATGTCCTACCAGGAGGGGCAGACCCAGGACATGCTGGAGAGATTATATCTCTCAGATGGCCTGGGAACGCTTCGTTGGCCCCCTGGATGACTTGGAGGAGGTGGCTGGGGGAGAGGGAGGTCTGGGTTTATGTGGGTTATATTTACATTATTTCTGAAATTCTCCCACTTATCTCTCTTTTCTTCTTTCTTGCTCTTTATTGTGAACATTTACAACAACATAAGGAAAAATAAATCACTTTTAGAGGAAACGTCTAAGCAGAGAAACCTAGACCTCCCTCTCACCAGCCACCTTCTCCAGTCCTTCTTTGGTGACACCAAGGCGTTCCTGAGCTGGCTGAGAGATGTAATTTCTCCAGCATGTCTTGGATTTATCCCGTGCTGCCTCCTGATTGCACATGATCATAACACCTCACCCACAAGGCACACAGGAGGTGTGCTAGCCAAATGCCTGAACCACTTCAGCTGGGTCTTTTCGATGTGCAGTAGTGGCTCTACTCTGAGCCCCACCGGAATAACCAAGCTCAACACTCTATCTCTAAGCCTGAGCATTATCACTGCTTGTGTCCCCAATCTAATTCTTTCGGTCACTACCCAGAGCTCATGACCACAGGTGAGAATAGGAGTATAGGCTGACTGCTAAATTGACAGCTTCACTCTCACACTCAGCGCTCTCATCACCACAACAGACCAGTACAGTGTTCGCTTCACTGCTGATGCTGCACTGTCCGTTAATCTCCTGCTTCATTATCCCTTACTCATGAACAAGACCTCAAGATATTTAAAATCCTCCACTTGGGGCGACGACCCAGAGTGGGCACTCCACCCTTTTCCAGCTGAGTGCCATGGCCTTTGAAAAGAAAAAAAAAGAGTCACCACAATAAGCCTTTGACTTTTGTTTATTACTGATTAGACGCAAAACAGGTACTGTTACTTATTAATGGACAGCTTAATTATCCACTTCCACTTTAAGCTACCTGGTTTTGAATAGCACTGAATGTGGATGAACCTCTACAGGAAGACACCAACAGAGTAAAAGTGTGCAGGGAGAGGATGTAGGAGACAGGTTGGAACTGGGCCATAGTGTGTTTTACCCAGCTAAGGTGTTAGATTTCCTACCTTTTGTCTGCTTCTGAGAGCCCAGATTGTGAATTCTTGTCTGGAGTTTCACATCAGCATCACTTATTCATCAGCTTTCTATAGCGTTAGGCCCAGGGGTACGGGCCCCATTGACTGCGCATGATACAAGACACTCTTCTTTGAGCAGATATGTAATAGAAATAAGTTAGAAGTCTGCACAGCGTCAGCACAGCTCTAAATATAATAACATGCACGTGCTTTTCCACAGACCTGGAGTGCTGAAGGATCCTCAAATCATGTCTGGGATTTGGCTGTGCATCTTTTACATTGTATGCATCATACTTGCCAGACAGGTGCGTGTGTGTACAAAAGTTCCTTTAATGAAGCAAAGGGGAATATGTGTCAAATAATGTGATATGCAAAAATGAGCATGTTCACATCCAGATTTAAACATTTCTTTGTTTCCCTCTCAGGATGAGCTGAGCTGCCGTCTAGATTTCCTGCTGGATCGTTGTTTCCAGACAGAAAAAGATGAGATGGAGACCGTGGAGAACATCAACAAGCTCCTCCTGCAGAACCTCATGCCGCTTCACGTCGCCTCTTTCTTCATGGGTAAAACCATTAATAACCAGGTAAGTAAATACACTCAAGATGCACACTGTGACACACAACAGTTGCACATCAATTTGATTTTCCCAATCAGCCTGATATTCCGGGGGCTGTGGCTGGTTTTGGACAGAACAAGAATCAAAATGCAACACAGTGATAGTTATATCTCAGTTATCTTGCGTTTCCTTGTCATTGGAAGACAAAATTGCAATTAAAATTGAAATGTAGTTAGTTGCACACCTGGGAATTTATCTTTTGCCAGGCTTTAGTGCAGCCCTTCAGTTCATCCTACTGGAAAAAAGCTGCTTTATCTGCTCTGCCTTCAAGCCAGTTTTCCTCTAATTGGCTGCCCCTTGCAAACAGAAGGTCTGAACTTTGGTCACACAAGCTTTACTCATACATACGCTGACCTCATTATGTGAAACTCGGGTTATGTTTAATATAAAAATCCACTACTTTAACAGCACATATGTGACAGGAAATAAGGGGAAACCATAATAGGTTCCCTTTAACAGTTGTGGTCAGAAGTTTACAGACACTTCTCATAAGCATGAATGTCAGGATAATTTGGGGCTTTTCATGATTTCTTTGAACTGTTATTTTTCCAAGGTGGAAGGATTGTACAGCATACATCTTTAATGACTTTAAAAACAAGAATGAGGTGCTGTATTTAAAAATGTTCGTTATATTTTGTTTTTTTATTTGGACAATTTCATCATGTCGTCAGCCAACCATATTTGTGAACAGTCATAAAAAGATAAAATAAATAAAAAAGCTATTTGAATGCTGAGTGTTGGCACCAGTGTGTTAGTTTAGTTTGTTGTGAAAGCAGGTAAGCAGCAGAACAGCTTTGACTTTTGTTGACTTCTAGAAATATGCTAATAAAAATGCAAATAAGATATAAACTATGTTATCCTGGAATTTCTGTTGTTGTACTTTTTTAATCATTATTTTATTTTTTCCTCTTTTTCAGGACTTGTACAGTGAGTCATTCGACCATGTGTGCGTGATGTTCGCATCAATGCCTGAGTTCAAAGAATTTTACCATGAGACCAGCGCCAACAAAGACGGCCTGGAGTGTTTGCGCTTCCTCAACGAAATCATATCAGACTTTGATGAGGTATGAGGAAGATGACGCTGTGAAGTACTGTTAATGTCAGCGCCAGAGTGCTGCAACACTTTGTCTTTTTTTGCTCTCCCTGTCACTCTCTCTTCCACTTTGTGTCTCTTTCACACAGCTTCTTTCAAAGCCCAAGTTCTCCTCAGTGGTGAAGATTAAGACCATTGGCAGCACCTACATGGCTGCTGCAGGGCTGACAGTCACACGTCAATGTAATGGAAGTGAGGTTTGTGACCTTAAAGTTGATTCAAATAAAAAGTTTTTATTATAATTAGTATTATTATTAGTAGTAGTAGTAGTAATTTTTCCACATAATTTTGCAGGGCAGCTTTAAGTTTTCATCCTGTTGAGTCTGTCTTTATCTTCAGGTTTCACCCAGGCTGACTGACATAATAAATGCCAAATGCATACTCTGAATAGTGTGACCTCTGGCTCCCCCTACAGAACCAGGAGTTGTCCTGCAGCAATGTGCGCGCCATGGTGGATTTTGCCATCTCTTTGATGAACAAACTGGAGGTCATCAACACACACTCTTTTAACAGCTTCAAACTCAGGATTGGTGAGTCTCTGCAGAAGAATAATGAACCTTTCAATAAGCCTTTGATATCTGCTGCCACTATATCAAATGGAAATATGAGCAAATAGAAATATGGAAATTGGAAATTACTGGGAGTTTCTTTCTCATTGTTATTTTATTTGCCAAAGCACTCAAATGTTATTTATAGAGTCTAATCCACAGTTGCAGGTGCATGTTGCAAGTTTATGTTTTTTCTAAACAACTACAGAATTTAAAGATAGTTGGAGATGAAATGGGTATGTGGAGGGCTTTGATCTGACCTCCCCAGACTTTCATGGGCTGTCTTTGTTAACGTGAAATAATCCTGTCTGCTGCTCACCTTCAGGGATCAACCACGGCCCAGTGATTGCAGGAGTTATTGGAGCCCATAAACCTCAGTATGATATCTGGGGGAACTCTGTTAATGTGGCCAGCAGGATGGACAGCACAGGAGTGCTGGGCAAGATCCAGGTCAGAAAAGACAGGAAGAAGGGCCTCGTACACTTCAAAAATCCCTCAACAGCTCAAAGCAGGAATCTCATATAGAACATGTTTTTGTTATCAATATTTGCTGGAAGGGCTGTAAGAAGCCCATAAAATGATAATACAATATCATATGGCACTTCGTTTATGTTAGTAAAGGCATTAATGCCTGATGACATGACGCTAGGCTGGTGAAAGTTGTGATATTTAACAATTATTGTGTAATAAAATAGAATATACTTTATTTACTGCATCTCAAAGGTTAGGAAAATCTTTTGTTATGAGGGCTAAAAAAAATCAAACACATCCTGTAAGAAGAATAAATATATAGCCTAAAAAGGCTGAGGGGGTATTGTTTTTACCATGCTGGGCGGTCGGCCAACTAAATTTCAACTTTGTGAACGCAATCACTCAAGAATGACGTTGCCTAGGATGTTCAAATTGATGCCATAGATGCATCTACTGTCACGAGTCAGCTGTGCGGCAGGCATGGTGGGACCCAAATGCACGACACGTGGCAACAAACTTAACATGAAGTGCCGTTTTAATGCTAAAGTTACAAAAATACAACATCCCAAGGTAAAGGCAGGAGCAAAGTCTAAAATACAAAAGCCTTGATAAAGAAAAAGGGAAAACTCCAAAAAGAGCAAACAGCTCGTGAGAGACACAAACAACGACAAAACGAAGAACTGAACAAAACACAGACAAAATACACACAGGAGGTAACAAGAGGAGAGTGGAACATCTCGGACAGAATTACACTAATGAGACACAGGAAGCAAAACTAAGCACAACACACATAGAACAGGAGAGTGGCAAAATAAAACAGGAAGTCTGAAAATGAGGAAACAGAAACACAGACTTGACATCAGACACAGGAAAGCATGGGGAATACAGAAGGAATACAAACACCGAGACGCTCAGACAGACTTAAGGGGACATAGAAATATAATACATGAAAAAAACAACAGCCAAAAAAACAAACTGAAGAAAGTCCAAAACACAAAAGCCTGGGTCAAACCCCAGGATCATGACATCTATTAAAAATTCCAGACGACTTTGGCATTATTATGGTAAGAACAATCACAGAAAGTGACAGTATGCTCAGTGGTTTATGTTTATTGTGATTTTAGCATTTCTCATTCCTGGTTCCTACTTAGCCATTTGTTTTTGAATTGATATTGTGAATAAAGTCATTGAGGCTCGTACGCACCCCATTAAGATCTACTGAGACCTACTGAGAAAGCTCGAGAACTATTGCTCAAGTCTGGCTGCTTTGAAGCAAAATATAAAGAAATGAGGGTTGGCTCAAGACTTCTACACATTTTTCTTAAGTTAGTTAAATAAATTGGAAAAAAAAGTGGGGAGAACATGATGATATCCAAATAGAAAGCATCTACAGCAAGTCTGTCAAAATACAAAACGTAGTGTGCATGTGTACAATCAGTCAGTCTAATGCTAGTTAATGTAAAAAGTCCAAAAAACAGTCAGTTGGATCAAAAGAAAGAAAGACCTTGAGGTTCTCGTTACAGTAAAGTATTGATGTCTCCACCCCTCTTCACAGGTTGGACATGATCAGTATCAGTATGATGCTCAGACAGGCCACGGTATGATTCATATATTCAAAGTAACTGGCTTCAGGGCTCGTCTGATTATGACTCCAGCGCTACACCATCTCTTGGTAACTTATTTTTAGATTTACCTCTTCCTCCAGGTGAATCTCTCCCGAGTTGGTTGATGGAAAAGAGAAACGCCCAAAGACATGTACAGTTAACAAGAGTCTTAATATATAGCAGAGCAGAATATATGAGCAATGGAATCTGCAGATATCTGGGAATCGTGTCACCCTCACCTGACTATTCTCGACACAGTTCAACTATTCTTTCTGTATTGTCCCCTTATATATTTTCACACACACACACACACACACCCCTGAGGCTATTGTGCAAAATTCTTCCTTATATGGCAATCAACTCTTATATTTTAAGAACACTGATCATAAATCAGCTGCCCTCACTCAGGAGTGTTGTTTCCTGTTCGTCACTGAGGATAAAGGAGTATTTTCACTAGGGAAACAGTCTCTTCCCGTTGTCCACTCTTGTGTATTCTACTGTGTATAAAGGTTACATGAGATGCTTATTGGTATCAAATAAAGGTTACATGATATGATTACTGATATAAAGCAAAAGCAAAGATCTTCAGTGATATAATCCTGGTACACATTTCAGTCCCACACTTATTACCCATCACTTTGTTTTCAGTAGCTTTTCTGGGCTTTTTGGCACAGCAGATTAAATGTGGCTGGAGAGACATAAAACCTAACTCTTTTCCACTGTCATCCTTTGGCTCCCAGGTGACTGGTGAGACGTCCCAGATAGTCCAGACCTTGGGATACAGCATCACTCTCAGAGGAAAAGTGAACGTGAAGGGGAAAGGGGAGCTAACCACCTACTTTGTTAACACAGATCAGTCGTTTCCTCAGTACTGATCAAGCTGCCGCAGGCCGGGGCCCAGACAGGAGCTACAGGTGCTTGCTGTTTGTCTGTAGCAGCTAAACTCGCACTTGCATAACTCATTCTTTGTGTTTCTCCACGTGGGGGGAAAAAAAATCAGCGGGAAGGACTTAAAATGGAACACCACTGTATGTTCAGCCGGGCCCGCAGTCATTACAGACACCTGCACGCACTCTGTGTGATGTAACAGAACAGGTCAACACCTGGCTGTCATTCACATACACCAAAGAGCCACCTTTGTTTTTCTGGATGAGACTGGTCAAAGGACGACGTGGGACTGCAGCTTGCAGCTGAGAGCCAACAGCTTTCCACCCGTGTTGTTCACTGTTTCTGTACTGTATCTGTGTTACCATGTAAAACTGCTGCAGACACTTTTCACTTTATTATGAAAACATTAAATGAAGTATGTTTTGTGTGTGTGTGTGTGTGTGTGTGTGTGTACATTTATCATGGTTGACTCACACAATATTCATGTATATGGTTATAAGGTACCAAAGATTACTGCTGTTATATGAAGGATCGCTTAGAATTTACATTTACAGGATTTTATTTTAGGTTATTTGTTTTCCACTACAAATGTTTAGGTTTTAGATCAGATTTCTTTGTTTTTCACATTTGTTCGACTATATTGCTGCCTTTAGTATCTTTTAAAGTAATGACTGCACATATGTTGGCTTGTCATTGAAGTAAAAACACTGGCATCGCTCATAACTTTAGCTGTGCCTGTGAAGGGGTTCTTTATGTGCAGCAGCAAACAGGTTTGATGATACTTCGCTTCAACCTGATGGGGTCACAAGATGTTGCATGTGATGGGAAAGAAAATATTTGTGTAAAATTTATTTATTTTTGTGATTTTTATTATTCTCTAACCTGAGCTTTTTGTTGCAAATTCCTGAAAATGTCCTCACTGCTGGAACCAGAGGGATTTGATGCAACAGTACATCTGAAATATGATTTATTTATCCACTATGGCTGATCACTGTCATTAATTATGTAAAAACATATGTATATCGGTGCAGTGGTGCCATAAAGTCACAAGATGCACATTTGGAAATTTTGCACTTTAAAATGATTTATTGTATGTTTTGAAGGGAGTTCTTTTTTGCAATCCTATTCTGATTATGCACAGATTATTTCTTATTTGTATTATTTGGATGTGTATTTCTGTGTGAATGGAGGAATTCACTGTATTTATAAAAGAAAAGATACTGCTGTGTCTCTGATGTGTGTGTGTCAGCTTCCTACGCGCATTATTAGTAACTGTGGAATTTCCCCCTTTGCCCAACACGGGAACGCCCAGAAACCCTCCGATTGGTTTAGACTCCGCCCTCGTTTATGACTTCTAACTTTCTATTGGCCCCGCTGCTGTCAGTCAACCCGCTTCCTGCTTCACGGTGCAGTTTGTTATTGAAGCGGAGCTCCTTTAAATGTGAGGGGAAATGTTGACGGTCGGAGCTTCGTGAATTTGGTGAGTTTCAGATAGGCGCTTACGATCATTAACAAAACTAATTGTGTTTTTGTCGGTCTAAAAATGGCGGAAAGTTAGTTTTTTGCTGTTTTAATGGTGTTTTGACAAACGTCCAGTTAGAACGCCCGTGAAGAAACTTTAAACTTTACCTGACGCTACTGCTATTTGGCGTGTACAGGCATGCTTTTTCTTCTTTTTTTTAATCCCATTTACGCGTCCTTTAATTATCTCTCTCTCTCTTTTCTTTCTTTTGTTTAGAAAAATGAAGGGGTTGATTTCACTGTGAAACCAGCCACACTCACATTTCTAAGATGTCAGGGGCCCATGATCAGATCAGGAAGCGCCGCCCCCCCAAAACGTTCTTGATCGCGACCGACCTAAAGCTCCGGGACCAGCTGGAAGGTACCATTTCGCTCCAGCGGGGGTTCATCTGCCAGGAACAGGATTTGGGTAGAAGAGGGGACAACCCTTGGGTTAAGGTATTAACAGAGCTTTACAGTCACAGATTTACATGTGATTTGACGCGTGGAGCAAGTTGCTATATAGTGCTAAGACAATCTGAAAGATGCTACCATCCATCAATTTTACTAATTAAATTTTTTTTTTAATTTTATAGATGCACAATTATTACCATTAATTAACATTTGTGGTGTATTTTTGAGTATTTACCATAGGATTTAGAGAAGTGTTTGTGTGTAATCTCCCTTAATTATATACACTGCTCAAAAAAATAAAGGGAACACTCACATAACACATCCTAGATCTGAATGAATGAAATATTCTCATTGAATACTTTGTTCTGTACAAAGTTGAATGTGCTGACAACAAAATCACACAAAAATCATCAATGGAAATCTAATTTATTAACCAATGGAGGCCTGGATTTGGAGTCACACACAAAATTAAAGTGGAAAAACACACTACAGGCTGATCCAACTTTGATGTAATGTCCTTAAAACAAGTCAAAATGAGGCTCAGTATTGTGTGTGGCCTCCACGTGCCTGTATGACCTCCCTACAATGCCTGGGCATGCTCCTGATGAGGTGGCGGATGGTCTCCTGAGGGATCTCCTCCCAGACCTGGACTAAAGCATCCGCCAACTCCTGGACAGTCTGTGGTGCAACATGACGTTGGTGGATGGAGCAAGACATGAGTCCCAGATGTGCTCAATCGGATTCAGGTCTGGGGAACGGGCGGGCCAGTCCATAGCTTCAATGCCTTCATCTTGCAGGAGCTGCTGACACACTCCAGCCACATGAGGTCTAGCATTGTCCTGCATTTGGAGGAACCCAGGGCCAACCGCACCAGCATATGGTCTCACAAGGGGTCTGAGGATCTCATCTCGGTACCTAATGGCAGTCATGCTACCTCTGGCGAGCACATGGAGGGCCGTGCGGACCTCCAAAGAAATGCCACCCCACACCATTACTGACCCACTGCCAAACCGGTCATGCTGAAGGATGTTGCAGGCAGCAGATCGCTCTCCACGGCATCTCCAGACTCTGTCACGTCTGTCACATGTGCTTAGTGTGAACCTGCTTTCATCTGTGAAGAGCACAGGGCGCCAGTGGCCAATTTGCCAATCCTGGTGTTCTCTGGCAAATGCCGAGAGTCCTGCACGGTGTTGAGCTGTGAGCACAACCCCCATCTGTGGACGTTGGGCCCTCATACCATCCTCATGGAGTCGGTTTCTAACTGTTTCTGCAGACACATGCACATTTGTGGCCTGCTGGAGGTCATTTTGCAGGGCTCTGGCAGTGCTCCTCCTGTTCCTCCTTCCACAAAGGCGGAGGTAGCGGTCCTTGCTGCTGGGTTGTTGCCCTCCTCCACGTCTCCTGGTGCACTGGCCTGTCTCCTGGTAGCGCCTCCAGCCTCTGGACACTACGCTGACAGACACCGCAAACATTCTTGCCACAGCTCGCATTGATGTGCCATCCTGGATGAGCTGCACTACCTGAGCCACTTGTGTGGGTTGTAGAGTCCGTCTCATGCTACCATGAGTGTGAAAGCACCACCAACATTCAAAAGTGACCAAAACATCAGCCAGAAAGCATAGGTACTGAGAAGTGGTCTGTGGTCCCCACCTGCACAACCACTCCTTTATTGAGTGTGTCTTGCTAATTGCCAATAATTTCCACCTGTTGTCTATTCCATTTGCACAACAGCATGTGAAATTGATTGTCAATCAGTGTTGCTTCCTAAGTGGACAGTTTGATTTCACAGAAGTTTGATTTACTTGGAGTTATATTGTGTTGTTTAAGTGTTCCCTTTATTTTTTTGAGCAGTGTGCATCAGGCATTGCTTGAGTAGTCCTCCTAAAATATGCCCAGTGCCTCTTTTGAAACAGTGGAAATATTTACAATCAACTTTCCTCTTTTGTGCTTAGTTTTGCTTCAATCCCTTCTTTCCACATCCCACATGTGTTTCTGCTGTTCTCCTGCAGGTGTTGGACAATGACTTCATGGGAAAAATAGACAGGAGATTGTTAGTTGATGTCCCATCTGACCTCTCTGGCTTGCTGGAGGCTGTATCAGATCCAGAAGCTCGACTGAAACTTCTAAGTAAGACGCAAATGCTGGAAATTTTTGCAGTTGCTTGCTTAAAATGCGCTTGAAGCTTGTTTTAATGTGAAAAATTTGATCTTTATGAGGCTTAATGTTTCTGAGGAGATTTGTGTCTTTTAAGTACTGCCACATTACTTCACCAGTTACTCACAAGCTGCCCTGTTTTTACTCCCGAGCAGCCAAGCACACTGTAATGGCTGTTTTATCACAGTAATTGTAGAGCACACTGAAGCTTTTCTCTATTATAAGTACATTTATGGCCTGAAATGTGACCAAGCACTGGCCCAGCGGTTGTAAATCAAATGTAATTAGCAATCCTCTACTGTTTTGTGTGTTTTATTGTTCTGTTTTCTAGACCAGCCTGGGAAGTTGCAGCAGTTGGCTTCTCTGCCATCTGATTCCCCGCTGTGGGTCCAAATAGGTCAGCAGGATGAGCTGGCAGAGGCAGAGCTGAAGTATATCGGGCCGCTGACCAGAGGGAGCAGCGCCGTGTATTTTGGGGTGCAACTCAAGGTTGGCTTTAAAATTGGATTATTTGCATTTTCAAATGTTTAAAGTGGCTTTAATCAGCAGTGTGAACTACTTGTGTGTGTTACATGGGGTAGTTGATCGTGTTGAACTTGCTCTGTGGAGCTTTAGAGTGACTTTCAGCTTGTTGCAGGCAGCTGTAGCTTAAAGGATATAGCCCCCTCTACATTTACCTGTTCAGCACCAAAACTGTGTAAAGAATAAAATGGCTAAAAGACCTCCTGAGTTCTTACATTGACTCAATATCCAGAAATCACCAGATCAATACTGATGTTGCTCTGTGGGTGCTAGCTGTACACCAGTAAGCTACAGCATTAAAACCACCCTCCACAGCAGGCAATTGCAGTTGTGGTCAGAAGTTTGGACCCACTCATCACAGGCATGAATGTCACAGTAATTTTTGATTTTTAATGATTTATTTGAATTGTTCTATTTCCATGGTGGAATGATTGTACAGACTACATCTTTAATGACTGCAAAAAACAAGCATTGGGTGCACAAGTTCTAACTTATTTTGGATTTTCTCTAATCCAAATATATACGCATATCCCCACTAATATTTGGTTAAAATCCCTTAGCAAGCTGCACCTGGACCAGATGCTTTTGGTAGCCATCAACAAGTTTCTGGCATAATTCTGTCTGGATATTTGACTGCTCTTTTTGGCAGATTTGGTTGAGCTCAATTAAATTAGATGTCTTCCTGGCATTGACCTGACTTTTAGGCATAGTCTACAAATTTTCAAGAGGGTTGAGATCGAAGCTTTGGGAACACCACTCCAGATGCTTAATGTTAACCTGCTTTATCCATTCCAAAACCAGTTTTGATGTGTGTTTGGGATCATTGTCCTGTTTGAACATCTAACTGTGCCCAAGTTTCAACCATCTAGCTGTTGATTTGAGGTGAAGCTGAAGAATTTAGAGGTAGTCCTCCATCATTATTCTAGTCAGCAAAATGCAAAATGGTGACCAGCATGAAAGTGAGGGGAAAGAAGTGGAAAAGAGGAGTGTTGCCAACTTAGCAACTTTGCCACTAGATTTACCCTCGTGCTGCCTTGTACCTCCGAACCGTTGGGACAAGGCCCTATGGGCTGACCTATACCTTCTGACAGCATGCCATTGGCAGCTGATGCTTAGCATCCTATATGCTGTTGGGTGAGACCTCCGTGGATAGGGCTGCTTCAGGTGGATGCTCGATCAGACTGGTATCTGGGGAGTCCGGAGCTTAGTCATCTGGCAAACGCTTTCGCAGCATGCAGCGTAAGACTGCCGAGTTGTGCAAGAGCTTCTTCCCAAATCTTCCCCAGATTTGGCCTTAATCAGTTTGACTAATTGTTTCAGCCTGCATGAGGAGGCTTTCGCGCATACGGTTATTAAGTTTTAGATGCCTACTGTTATTATCTTAATGGGGAGGCTGCTGCCATCAGGGAGTGCCATTGCCAACAACATTTAGTGGGTGGCAATGGGTTTCCCAACATAAAATGATCAGTGTTGTGGCTGAGAGTTCAACTCCACCAAACTATCCCTGAAAATCAAATCATAGTTTTATATAGAAAATATAGACATTGGAGCTGAGTTGTTATACCAGCTGCAGCTGTAATTGACAACTGTGTGTGAGATCACACTGTGCTAGACGCAGACACTTGTAACTGCTCGTTTATAAACCTTTCTCCCTCTCCGGTTGTTTTCCAGGGCTCAGCAGTGGGTAAAGGACAAAGCAATGGCACTTACAAAGGCCAGAGGTTGTTCACCTGCCCCGACGCCTGCGCCCTCTTCATCCCAGCCAGTCACATCAGGCCCCGTCAGTGGTCCAGCAACTCAGACAGACATCAGCGAGCCCGCGAACGAGAACACCATCGCACCAGCAATGGCCACCACAGCAGCAATGGCCGCCTGAGTCATCATTTTCAGCCACCACTGCAACAACAGCAGCAGCACAGTCGTCACATTAGTTTCCACCAGAATCATAGCTCTTCTCAGCTATCCCCGTTTAGCGTCCTCTCACGAACTGCAGAGTCAGCACCCATCACAGCTCACAACCAGGTCCAAGGCTCTGCATCACCCCTGCCATTCCATGTAGGCCAGCGTGTGTGTTGCCACCAAGACAACAGAGTGTCCACAGGGGAGGTGGGGTACTGTGGACCCCTGCCGGGCCAGGGCCCATCAATGTATGTCGGAGTCATTCTGGTCAGTACGACCCACGAGAGAGAGAAGTTTTATTTTTAATTGTTTGACATACAAAGTAAGACTTTTTTTTTAAATGTTAGCAAAAAATATTTGCCAACCCCCTGAGGAACTTATGTAATATAATTTGTCCCCTTGGTGAAGTCGTTCTGTCTGCAGTTTTGTGTTTGACTCTGTGATATGTACATTAGGACACTCCTGATGGTACCTGGGACGGGAATTATAACGGAGAGAAGCTCTGCCATGTTCCTTCAAGCCTCTATGGAGCCCTGCTTTCAGCCAACAAGGTTTCCTTAGGTAAAGCAACTGTTCATACTCAGTTCAGGCCTTAGTTAAATAGTTTAAACCTCTTTCTAATGACTTTTTCAACAACTTTAACATCTGCAGTTTAGATTTTGATCAGTCGCCTTCAAAGAAATCACCTTCTAGATGGAAAAAAGTTTTTTTTTAAACTATATTTTTCCAGTATTTTTCTACAATTAACAGAATTTTTTGATTGCACTTACACTTACAAGATTGATTGAGAGAGGAAACATGTTCACTAAGTGAAACGCGTATAGAGATGTTTGAATGAACTGACTGAAGACACAATTATAACAAAGAATTGTGTTTTATGATGAAGCTAAATATTTTGTCATAAGGGCTGAGAGGATGTGAATGAGGGCAGTGTGGACACAAATATGTTTATGCCTGACCTTTGTCGAGAAGGAGCTTCACAGCAGCATAATTATAGTGGAAACTTGCAGAGAAACATCTAACTTCTTCCCTTGTGCATTCTCAGAATCAAAGTCCCATCGTCAGAACCTCTCTCACAAAATTTCCAAAGCCATGCTGAAACCGACACTGCCCCCAGTCACTAAATCAGTCCCCATCTCACCACCTGCCTCTGCTCCCAAGATCGCCCTGATGCCTCCTATCAAACCGGCACTTAAATCTCCCCCTCTGCCTCCACCAAAACCCGCCCAGAAATCCGTGCTTCCTCCCCCTCTACCACCTCCCAAACCACAAACGCCAACGACCACACCAACAGCGGCCAACCAGCCGCAGCACACCAACGGCACACACGGACCTGCCTCGCCGCTGAGGGTTCCGGATCACGGCGATAACGCAGCAGAGAACGGAGAGGCAGGACCGGGCAGCAACCTCGAGGTGGGGTCGATGGTTGAAGTGAATGACCCGCCACTGTTTGGGGTTATCCGGTGGATTGGATGGATAAAAGGGATTTCAGAGCCAGTGGCAGGGATTGAACTGGTAAGGACACTTTTCTGCCCCTGTTTTTACAACTTTGGGTGTAAAAACAGATTATAGAGTTTTCTACTAGTCTGATGCTCTGCAGGTGGTAAAAAGTGAAGCCTCTGTAGAAAAGCTTTAACGCTGCATTTTTGTTTATGTTAAGTTGTTTGTTTTTCTTGTGTCCAGCTTGAGTGAAAATTGCAGCCCAGCTACAGTGCGGCTCCTCGTTGCATAAACACATTGTTCTGTAGGAAAATGATTTTACTTCTCATTTGAGTCATGACTTCAGTGGCCATTTTCCCAGCGAGTTTATGACCTCATTAATACAACAGTTAATACAACAACCATTTTCTTCCACATATCCTTTTCAGGGTTGCACGGGGGCTGAAGCCTATCCCAGCTGTCATAGGGCGAGAGTTAGGGTACACCCTGTAAAGGTCGCCAGCCTGTCAGAGGGCTAACGGAGAGAGAAACAACCATTCACACTCACATTCACACCTATGGGCAATTTAGAATCACCAATTAACCTAACCACAGTAACTGCATGTCTTTGGACTGTGGGAGGAAACCAGAGTATTTGGAGAAAACCCATGCAAACTCCACACAAAAGGCCCAGGCCAAGGTAGAATCGAACCCTGACATCAAACCCAGATGTGGTGAGCACTGTGAGGCAACAGTGCTAAACACCATGCCACCACGCTGCCCCTTTAATACAGCCTGATGATAATTTTTAAAATTATCACCCAATTGGGAGTAAAAAAGGCAAGACTCCTTTGAAGAGATGCTGAACTCTAGATTTCCAAACAGGACTTGTCAAACAAACATATGGCATCTCGTAGCTGTAACTACTGTTCAGTAGCAGTAGTTATTTATATATTTCAAAGACAGTAGTTACCTTCTTTGGATGAAAGGGTGGAGTACTAATTCGTCAGCTAATGATAGCTTGCTTAGTTAGTCCCCTGCATCCATAAACTGTACAGGTGCAGTGCATAGATGCACATATCAACTAATTACTGCTAATCAACCGATGACTAAAACACTAGAACTTCATTCAAAGTCTGTACTGCATAGCAAGCCATCATTTTTTTTTTTTGTTTGTTAGTGAATCAGATTAGTGGAGGTGAGGCTTAGCAGGCACTGATTGGCTATAGCTCCCTGTGCTGGAACACCTGTCAAAGAGGCCACGCCTCTCCCTCCAGTATACAGGTGGATGAGTTATATTAAGTAGAGTTGTTATAAAGGAGGAAACTATCCATAGAGGCCAAAAGAGTTTGTTTTTTTTTTTTGGTACCAGGCTGTAAATATGCTCATTAAGCTGAATCCACACATCGCCATGCAGCTGATGGGCGGCCGCTCACATACATTCTAGGTTCTGGTTGCCTAGATAACTTTCTAATGTATTTACTACCACGTTGTTTGTCAATAAATGTTATTCTTCACTCCCACTCTTCACTCTGATATTTGCTTAAGTCGCTCTCCTGGCAGTAGAAGAAGGTTTACTTTGGGTCCCTGGAGCTGCAGACCACCTACTGTGCTCACTCGCAGTGTGGATGTAGTTTAATGCTATGGAGTTATGTTAATGTAGGAACCTGTAGAGACTGACTCACTCTGAGCCAACCCCAGGTGGGCATTAGAGGAACTTGAGTTTTTGGCAGTTCTGCCTTGGCTTTGTTTTTCAGCTCCAGAGGCTGCTCCTTGGGCTGCGTTTTTATTTATTTTTTTACAGTCTGTTTAGCCGGCATTGTGCTGCCATGGTGTGCATTAGTAGGTTTGTGAGAAAGCTATTATGGATTTATATTACAGTTGAAAACTGAAAATAATCTAAAGCAACATGTAGATTATTCTGAGCATCATTAACATAAATGGATTTCTTTCAATACTTCGGTGTGTGTGTGTGTGTGTGTGTGGTTGTGTGTGTGTGTGTGTTTTCTCAGGACCAGGAGCTGTCTGCTGGAACGGATGGCAGTTACCTCGGCGAGCGTCATTTTCGTTGCCCCGCCAACAAGGGTCTCTTCGTAAAGCTTCGCAACTGTAGACGTGACTCCAGATTCCCCGCCCCTGAGGTGCCTGTCAATCAAGTGGAGCGATGCAACTCTATAGGTAGAGAAACATGGTTGTAGTCTGACACCAACTGTAGGGTTGTTGTGAAGCTTGGATTATTCCAGAAAACCATGAGGCCACGCCTCCTGCAGTCAAAGCTCCTCTACCCCTCTGTTTGATTTTCTCAGACGTGCTGATGTATGCTGTTAAAGCAGCATTTATTACACTCAGATTTCTAACACCATTCTGCATGTCTGTGGCTTGCAGCCTTTGCAGAGTGGGGCAGCGAGCGTGTGGAGGACCACACTCCTCCTATAGAGGGTGACGAAGCCCGGGAGCTCTACCAGGGCTGGAAGAAAGGCATCCAGGGACACCTCAACTCCTGCTACCTGGACGCTACGCTGTTCAGGTAAAAAGATTTTGAGAAGTGAGTGTAAAATCTGCACCAAGAAAGAAGACTGCTGGTGAAAATATCTGGGCATTGTGTTTTAGCAGAGCTGTTTTTTTAAAGGATGAATGCCAAATCTTTCAGCTAATTTATATTAAAAAAAAGGCTGTTGGTGAATGTTATCAAACTGTGGCCTGCAGTGGGCCTCTTACGCTTTTGCTTATTTTCTCTCACATATATATACTGTTACAGTAGTGGATATTTATATTAAATGTGACCAATAGAAGTGATGCATTTGAGTTAAAGTCTCAGGCTTCAGAGTGCTGTAAATGTTCAATTCCAGGTGGTTTTTCTACATATTTTTCACCTCCTTGGTATGGATGATAAAGACAGTAGATATGACTAAGATGGCCATCTCAGTCACACAGCTCCTTGACACTAAGTGGCTTAGAGGGAGGCCCAGTTGCCTAAAGCATCTTTTTTAGTCAGTAGAATAACTTAGGAATTAACTGCACCAAGACACATTGTGTAATAAATAAGGATTATTTTTTGAAATGATAATGATGCAAATCGTGAAAACTGGGAGCTGGTTGTGAGCACAACCTCCCTTTAATTTACAAATAGCAGAATGAAGCCACAACAAATAAATCTGTTTATTTTATGACCCGTCCGTCTGTTTCGCTCTCTCCAGTCTGTTCTCCTGCTGCAGCTCAGCAGACTGTGTGTTGTCTCTGGGGGCCCACTGACCCTGAAACTGACCATGAGCTCCAGTCAGGCTCAGGATCTTCTGCGGTGCGATATTGTCAACCCACTGCGAAGGTCTGTGCTGTTGTTATGTCTGATTGTTGGTTTAAATGAATTGTGAGGTGTGCCAGAAACTGCAATTCCTCGGAAGTCTGGCCACTCGAGGCTGGCTTTAAAAATTGAGTCAATCCGCATAGACTCCCGCCCTTCTAAAATCAGAGGAATTTTTCAGTGGTCCCATCAAGTGTGCTGTTTGTGGAGACCTTTTCATAGTTATCGACACACTTCTACTTGATCAGTGACATTTAAAAATCTAAATATTAATGTTGTGTCATGTTCCTCTCTTTTCTTTTTGGACCATGGTCATCTGATGCTATTAACACTACTGGCTGCTTATCGAGAACAAGGACCTTACTGATTATTGCTCCACATGCACGAGATGCAGTGAAAAGTGGTGGCATTGTTCCAGTTATGGCCATTAAAAAAACAAATGCTGCTGTAATTAATTTTAATGGGAAACCCACTAACATTACAGCCATATTAACACCACACACTGGGTGAGAGTAACGTCTCCGACTGACAACTAGAACTCGGCTGAAGCCACAACAAACGTGGTCCAGCCAGTCCTGAGTTTTTGTGCAACATTCTTGTTGGCACATTGTAAATTTGTGAGATGTTTCTGAAGCGTGTGTGTGTGTTTTTAAAAGGTACGGCTACGTATGTGCTAAGTAAGACCATGGCATTGAGACAGACTTCTGGAAGCAGCAAACAGCGACACTGGCTTCACCAACCAGGAGAAAGGTATGTAAACAGAAGTCTCCTCTTCCACCTGGTGTGTTGCAGCAAACAGCATTAAAGACTCTGAGGAATGCGGTCAAGCTGCTCTTGTTGTTTCTGTCAGATCCTGAAGAGTTCCTCAACAAGCTTTTCCAGCTTCTCCGAGTCGAACCGCTTCTCAAGATAAGGTAGTCTTGCTGTCAGTTTCTTTATCTCTATATTTAAAAAAAATAAATAAAAATTCTGTAAGGTAGGACATTTTCTCATGGCACCTTGGCTCACAAATGAAATTTTTTTTACATGCATACAGTCACACAGACACACACTCCTGGGTTAGCCATTTCACCGATGTGTTCTGCTGTTGCAGTGGTTGGAAGTTGAATTTTGGATGGCATCTAGTCAACACAGCTGCTCTCCTCATTTTCATTCCTCTGTAAGAATGCAGCCGGTCTCGCTTTGGTTCAAAGGTCACAGAAAATTTTGCCTAGTTATTTTGTTGTGGTTTAAGTTCACACCACCTAAATCTAATTAAAGGACAAGTAATTTTCAGCCCGGAGGTCAGGCAGTTAATAGACTGGGCAGCAGAAGGAAAGCCATGTGGTTCCTCATAAATCTAAAGTGATCCCTCACTTGTCCCAGGGGTTATGTTCCAGAAACCCCCAGGATAGGCATCCACTGTCTGGAACTGATGTCCATTTTTGTAAACTTCCCTTGCCATCCATCCCCAAATGTTCTCAATCGGATTTAGATCAGGGGAACATGCAGGATGGTCCAAAAGAGTGATGTTATTCTCCTGGAAGAAGTCCTTTGTCAGGCGGGCATTGTGAACTGCAGCATTGTCCTGTTGAAAAACCCAGTCATTACCACACAGACGAGGGCCCTCAGTCATGAGGGATGCCCGCTGCAACATCTCCACATAGCCAGCTGCTGTTTGACGCCCCTGCACAACCTGAAGCTCCATTGTTCCACTGAAGGAAAACACACCCCAAATCATGATGCCCCCCCACACCCACCACTGTGCCGTGTAGAAAACATCTCAGGTGGGATCTCCTTGTCATGCCAGTAACGTTGGAAGCCATCAGGACCATCAAGGTTACATTTTTTTCTCATCAGAGAAGACAACTTTCTTCCACCTTTCAGTGTCCCATGTTTGGTGCACCCTTGCAAAGTCCAAACGGGCAATTTTGTGGCGTTGAAGAAGACGTGGCCTTTGAAGACGTTTTTTGTTTCTGAAGCCCTTCCCTCGCAGATGCCGTCTGATGGTTATTGGGCTGCAGTCAGCACCAGTAATGGCCTTAATTTGGGTAGAGGATCGTCCCGTGTCTTGACGGACAGCCAATCGGATCCTGCGGCTCAGCGCTGGTGAAATTTTTTTTGGGTCTACCACTTGACTTTTTTGTTCCATAACCCTCAGGATCATTTTAAAAATGCAAAATGACTGTCTTACTGCGTCCAACCTCAGCAGCGATGGCAGGTTGTGAGAGGCCTTGCTTATGCAGCTCAACAATCCTACCACATTCAAAGTCAGTGGGCTTTTTTGCTTCTGCCATCAGGAGGTCTTGACAGTGTAGAGACTCGACAGAAAATGACATGGAATCCAGATTTTTGCACAGCTTTTGGCTTTTAAAGGCTGTGGTCTTAAACTTTTGATCAGCTGAAAAAATCATGTTTGAGTGTAAATGCAGTTTTCAATAAATTTCCTGCTCAAAAGTTTTTGTCTCTTTCACCGATTTGTTCTTTTAGCATTGTGAAGCTCTACTTAGAACCTTCTTAAGATCCAATAGTGCAAAATGCAAATTCTTGCAATTTTTTAACTGGTCTTAAGATTTTGATCAGGTGTGTGTGTGTGTGTGTGTGTCTCTCTCTCTCTCTCTCTATATATATATATCTCTCTCTCTCTATCTCTCTCTCTCTCTCTCTCTCTCTCTCTCTCTATATATATATATATATATATATATATATATATATATATATATATGACTGCTAATGGTTGCAAGGTTAGTTAGGAAGCTGCATTCATAAGCTCTACACATGCAACACGTGCACACACAGTAACAGACTAATAACACACTGGAGTTATATAATATTTTCTATAAATTGGATAATAATAAAGTTTCTGGTTTTTTTGGCCACAGCGGCTTTATTAACAGTGGAGAGTGACAGGAAATTGTGAGGAGAGATGCAGGGGAAGACACACGGGGAATAGTGATAGGCCGGTACTCGAACCTGCACCGCTACGCGGCATACGTATGTGGTCGCCTGCTCAGCCTCTGAGCCACCCTGGCTCCCTTAAAATGTTTTTATGAAAGGCAGAAACAAAGTGGAGAGGTCCAGTTAGTGGAGATGAGGTGTAGCAGCTGGTCAGCACATAACTCCAGTATGTTGAAGTCGTTCTTCTGCACCTTTTTATGTCTGAAATGTAGAGCTCCTCCTGCCTCTCCTCTTTCAGATCAATGTCTCAGCAGCCGCAGGAGTGTCACCTCTATCAGCTCTTCCCGCCTGCCCTTCCTGCCTCTCCCACCTCCCCTCAGTCTCTCTCCCCGGTCAACTCCCCGATCCCCCTCTCCTCAGCATCATCCATGAGGGTTGCCAGCGTCCAGACCCTGCTAGAGTCCTCGTTCCTCCACTCCGGCCTCAAGTTTGTCGAGGTGACAGAAATAAGCCTGAGATTTCACATCAATAACGGTAAAAGGGAGTTACTATATTTGTTGTGTGTGGATCAATTTCCCCACCAGGCTCCCTCCTGCCTCTTGCTGCTCATGCCGAGGTTCGGGAAAGACTTCAAAATGTTTGACGCTATCTTGCCCACACTCAGCCTGGACATCACAGACCTGCTGGACGACAGTGAGGAAAATCATAGGGAGCCATTGAGATTCTAGCAGTAACTTAGTTTGTTCCTGTTTGTTTAATATGAGATGGAATTTCAGTTTTTGTTGCCTCTCCATCCTTGTCTCTTTGTAGCTCTGAGACAGTGCAGCATCTGTCAGGCTGTAGCCGAATGGGAGTGTCTACAGTGTTATGATGACCCAGACATCACTCCTGGACATCTGAAACAGTACTGCCAGACTTGCAACATTCAGGTATTTAGTCATTTAGGTGCCAGTTTAACATTTAGAGAGACAAGTTTAAAGATGGAATCATCTGCAGCAGCAGCTGTGGGTTTCTGGATCATTTGTCCCATGAACTTGAATTTCACAGACAATTCCAAATGTCCTCTTCAGTTCCTCTGTGCTACTTATCTACATATCTATATAAGGAGTACAGAGTGAGTCACAGTTAGAGGGTAGCTGGTGAACTTAGTGGAGTCATTCATCAGGTGCCCAAAATGATGGCTTTAAAAGAGAACAATTTCCTTGTTTTCCTTCTTTCAGAAGAAAGTTTGCCTTAAAGGGGGAGGGGCTAAAACGGCTTGTTTCACACAGAGGAGGAACTTAGGGGCTGCATCACAGCCCAGTATAAAATAAATGGGCAGCTAGCCAACCTTGACTTGCTGAAATTTGCCATATTAGCGCCATAAGATGATATGTTGGTGTGAATTGCGATGTTATGATAAATAGGTACAGGCTTGATGGAAAGCACTGTGGGACCCGTTTACATTTTTTTTCTTCTTCTTCACGCTCAATCTTTACTGTTGTTAAATGTAGCACGGAGCCCCTTCCAGCTGTTAACGTGCAGTTTTTCTAGAGCAGTTTTATAAACGTGCAATTATCAGTGTTAGAAACGGTCTCTGTTTGGGTGCAGGTTTAGCTCACTGGATAGACCAGGTGACCCCTATGCAATTAGGCTAATGCAGAGGCCCGGGTTTGAATCGGCCCCCATTTACTGTGTCTTCCCTTGGTCTTTCTCCCAGCTTTCCTGTCCTCTCTCTATTATCCTGTCAAAATTACCCCCCCCCCCAAAAAAAATAGTAATAGTCTATGTTTCACAAAATGTCGTATGAACTAACTACGACCTAGGTCACACACTCCTGGAGACCATTTAGCGCCAGCTGGCAAGTGGTTGCTTGTCACTGGGCAAAATCGGTCACAAAGAGGATGCTGCCCCAGACTCCTCTTTATGATTGCTGTGGTCTCTAGCAGGTTGTCGTGCTCATTCACTTGTCATGGAAGATGACAACTTGTCTGCAAACACTTGCTAACATTAGTTATTGAGATGTAAAAGTTTTGTCTTACTGCTGAAACAAACACGTTTCAGAAGGTACAGCTTTTACACTAACAACCTGCAGTTGCTGCGGGGTCACTGACTGGTCTCTAGGCCTGTGTGACCGGGGCCCGAGAGAGTTTGTTATGGATTATTAGTGATTGTCTTGTATTAATGTAGTCATATGATTAGAACCATGAGTAAGACGGGTGCACAGTTAATGCAGGTCCCCTCTCAGTGCACTCTTCTGCACTCCTGGAGGAGCAGTGTTCCAGTACTCCCCAGTAATACTTGCCTACATAAATTGTGTTCAGGCTTAAAGTTCTACATAATTAATATTGTACCCTGTGGTGAAAGTTGAGTGCCAACTAAGCCACTAGTATTTTATGAGTGTCTTTTTTTTTGGCACTGAATAGCAGATATCTGTATTGGTGTGATGTGCTGGACACTGCCCTTTCATCCAAATATGATAACTTTCAGAAAGGCTTCAGAGCAGGACTTTACGATCAAGTGATTGATCTCATGGTGGCAGCTTACATCTTTTATATACAGTCTGTGATTTTTACACACTCATTTTGATCATCAGGTTCACAGTCACAGGAAACGGGCGTCCCACAGCCCAGTGCAGATAGGAGTCCCTGGGGGACAGTGGACGGGCCCTCTGCACTGCACCCGCCAGCGCATGTCTCTCTTCGCCGTGACGTGTATCGAGACCAGCCATTATGTGAGCTTTGTCAAGCACGGGCCTCTCCACACCGATTGGCTGTTTTTCGACAGTATGGCGGACCGGGAAGGTGAAAATGAATCCGAAAACTGAATCATAAATTCAGCCAACAAGGGTCACGTACTCATGTTTTTCTTTGCGCTCTCATACAGGTGGAGAGAATGGCTTCAATATCCCCCAGGTGAAGGCGTGTCCCGAGGTGGGCCGCTACCTCAGCTTGTCGGAGGAGGAGCTGAGCAGAGTGGACCCCGCCTCCTTGCGGGAGGCAGCTCGCCGCCTGCTCTGTGACTCGTACATGTGCCTGTACCACAGCCCTGAGCTCAGCTTGTACAAGTGAACTGGAGATTCAGCACAAACGGATGAACTGAAATGGATGCCTTGTCCTCAGGTTCTTAGTCTCGTATAACTGCCAGCATAAAGTATTGCACTCCAGAATATCAGGAATAAGATGAAATCAGCCTTATTTTTACCTTGACCGGTATTTTTTTTTATTTTTTATTACTCCATCCTGTGAAGTGGAATCAGAACCCTGAGATCTTGGTTCCCAGTGAGGCGGGAATGTGGTTTGTTATGCTGTTTTTTGGGGGGGGGGGGTTGTAATGCAAACACAAACTTTGCTCATCAGTGGGATCACTCTCCAGTCTCTGGCTCCCTGCAGCGTCATCTACTGGCAGGTCTAAAGATAGCAGCTGTGCCCTAAGGTTCATGAGAATTTAATGTGGAACAGCCAAATTTAAGCTGGGTAAGGGTCATTCTTTTACCTTTATAGATCTGTTAGTGGAGTTTTTTAATTACTGCTGTTTAGCACAGCTTAAATACCAGACAGTTACAGATTCATGGCCCAGACTTAATGTTCACATTTTCTGTGTAGCAGGAGTTGGTTTGCCTACAAAAACAATGCACTTTAGACTCATTTATAAAATGGTGTTCAGTAAAGGAAAACATGTTACCAGAGTCTGAGTATAAACCACAGTCCGTCCAGACAAAAATCAGACACAACAATCAGCTGAATACACAGCCATACCTGCACACCTGTACTGTGCCTGTTGAACAGAGAGCCTTGTATTTAGATTAAGAGCTTTGTACACTTACCAACTTGCTGGTAAGCTCACCTGTGCCTTAGTGATGCTCTCACATTGAATAAAACCACTGTGCCTGTAACATGTAACACATGCACACAGCTCAGTTTGCACTGCTTTATTTACATGTCAGTTTATGTGTATATAACAGCATTCCCTGTAACTGACAGCACAGATTGCACATTGATGTTTAAACTTTTGGATTGCTTATGGGTTCTTTAATATAATCCAGCTACAAGCAATGAGATTAAAAAGATTTGATACCCTTCTGTTGTCTTCATGTTTTCGTCTTTACTACAGCAAGAATATTAAATATATCAAAAAAGAGCAAATGTAAAAAAGAAAAAAATCACATCCATTGTAACTTTGACATACTCGTATTATCCTGCAGAAATGTGCCGTCGACACCACCTGAGGAAAACAATTTCATGTGTTGTGCTGAATTTTCCTCAGTTACAAAAAGTCTTATGATTTACCATCCATGTCATTTTGATTAATATGAACTTTAAACCTTCAATCAATGCCATACCTTCTGTTTTTATTAATATAATTTTATTCCTAACAGCTTACAAGCATTCAGCTTCACCACATCACTTGACACTTGACTTGAATTTATATTTTGTTAAATTATTTAGAGACTAAATAAACAATGTCACAAACTATTTTAAAAAATGTCCTATTTAAACTAAGATATTAACTTTTAGGACCATTTTTATTACAGTTTATAAACTATTTATTACCAGTGCATTGCAAAATATCTGCATCAGAGGATGTGTGTAAGTCACACAATTTTTTTTCAGAAAATACAAAAAACTGAACCAAATAATGAAAATATGATGACTTAGGCCACAGTGGGCAGACTTTTTGGCTCTGCGACCACGCGGACTTTTAAAATTTGACCGACGGGCCAAGCCAGCACCAGATGCATACAAACATAAACAAAAAAGGCATTACAGTGTTAATACTTACATTTACTTTCAGTGGGAACAGTGTTGTGTTTGCCAATGCATCGAAGTCTGGTGTTAGTTTTGTTGGAGCAGTCCTCAGAACAGATCTGAGGTGTTCATGACACAACTGGGATCTGTGGGCTGCTGTTCGGCTCCAACTGCAACTCCTGTGGCCCGTTTCATTGTCATGTGTGAAGGGACATGACACCAGTTGAAGTGACCTGTCAATTTTTCCAAAATCAGAGAACCGACAGCAGAATTCTCAGTGCAGGTTGTCCAGTGATTTTCTGGGGTTTTTTTTCCACATTGAGGGCCTCTTTCAATGAGCGTGGGAAAATTAGTGAATGACTTGTTTGACATTTGCTTTGAGAATAAAGCTAGCTTGCTTTTGAAGGCTGTGACATTTGTGTACATTTGATGCACAAACTAATCTTTCCCTTGTAGCTTCACGTTCAGCTCATTCATGTGTGTCAGTATGTCCACAGCAAAAGCTAAATCACAAAGTCAATCTGTGTCACTCAGCTCAAAGAAAGAATTGCCACCTTTCTCAGGTAGCTCCAAAAAATTTGATAATCTTCTGTCTGGGCTCCCACACTTGTTGACATACTTTCCTCAGCGGACATTAGAGTGTCAAAGCAAGTCCTGATCAGCATCAGTTTCTTCAAGAAATGTAATAAACTGATGATGCTGAAGTCCCCTCACTTAAATAAAGTTAACTAATTTTTTAACTGGCTTCACTACGTGGTCAAACTGCAAGATGAATTTACACAGTGCTTCTTGGTGGATTATGCAGTGTAGGAAAATTACCTTCTGCTCCGGGTTGTCTTCTTTCAGCCTCTCCTGGATTCTTTTGACATTTTTTCCAGTCAAATTTGGCAATCAATCTGTGGTAATGTTGGAAAGTGCGCCTAATGCGCCACCTGGTGGAACGCCATACATTGCAGGACGGGTGTGGCCCACGAGCCGTAGTTTGCCCACCCCTGATTTTGGCAAAAAATAAAATTTACATTAAAAAAAAGACTTAGGCCATTATTTTAGGTGGATGATAACCATAAAGACGAGATGAAAGGAGAGAGGGATTTTATTCTATTTTTCTAAATTTTAAAGAGTCAAAATAATCAAATTAAATTAGAAACAAAAAAAAACTGAGATTGAACGGACAACTTTAATTTAATGCATTTTCATCATCAAAATTAGTACATTGATTGCTTTCTTTAAATTAATAATAATTAATTATATTTTCCTTTCAGCATAAATAATGTGTTTATTTTATTTTATTTTATTTTATTTTATTTTGTTTTAGCGGATGCATGACGCAATATCCGCACCAGCAAAATACGTCATCATTTAAGGCCCAGGAACCTACGGGAGTGTCAAGGAGCTGGATTGATCCTCTTCAGTGGTTGTAGGCTAACTTTGGCTCGGCTCGTTAAACAGATACTGATTAAAGAAGCTCACAGCGGTGTTTTGGATGTTTCTATAAGGTAAGATATTTTAAAATAGCGGTATTTCGGCTCATTCACATACAGCGTGCTGTCCGAGCTGCTTAGCGACGGCATTGTAAGGCGGCGGTGAGGTCTTGCTGTGCTTCCTGTTGGCTTGTTTGTGTTTGCATACGTAAAGCTAGCACTTCATCTGGACAAGAATCGCCTAAACCGTTAGTGTGAGCTGTCGGTCACACAGCAGGAGACGGTGCTAAAGGTTTGTCGGCAGTAATAACAGAGGAAACCGCTGCTACAGTCCCTGACTGCAGGTGCAGAGAAAGCCAAGCGGTTCCGACATTTTACCTGCAAAGAGGGTGATTTTATTTTGTCATTTCAGCCACACAAAAAAAGAAGAGAGAACTGACAGCTACACTATCACAGAAACTGGAAAAATTAGGTCTTTGTGTTATTTAAGGACGATTTCTCTCCCTGCACTTGTAGAGGTCTGAGTTTGCAGAATAATGTGTCCTCTGCATTGCTGCTAATTCGACAGCTTAAAAAAACAATAAACAAACAAAAAACAACGTGACCGATCAAAGTGTCAGTTCCACATACACACTGGTCACTTTAGTTCTCTTTAGTTGCACATTAACACATTCGAATGACGTCAACTCGGTGCATGCAGCCATGTAGAAATGTGAGTGAAGTGACTTTGAAGGTGGCATGGTTGTAGTTGCCAGGTGGGCTGGTCTGAGTATTTCAGATCTGCTGGGATTTTCCCACAGAAAAATCTGTAGGGTTGACAGAGAATGGTCTGAAGAAAAGAAAATATCCAGCGAGCGGTGGCAGTTCTCTGGGCGAAAATACTGTGTTTATGTCAGAAGAGAATGACCTGACTGCTTCAAGCTGATAGGAAGTCAAATAATCACTCATTACAACCAAAGTATGCAGAAGAACATACAATTCAAAATCGGACAAATGTCTGATCTGCTGAGTCTCGATTTCTGCTGCAACATACAGATGGTAGTGTCAGAATTTAGAGTAAACTACATGAAAGCATGGCACCCTTTGGCCCCTCGCTACCAACTGAGCTTCGTTTAAACACCACAGCCTACCTGAGTATTGCTGCTGACTATGCCCATCCTTTTATGAGCACAGTGTACCCATCCTCTAACACACCATGTCAAAAAGCTCAAATAATCTCAAGTTGGTTCCTTGAACATGACACTGAGTTTGCTGTACTCCAGTGGCCTCCACAGTCATCCAGATGTCTAATTAGTAGAGCACCTTTGGGATGTGGTGGAACAGGAGTTGTGTACAGCTGACAGATCTGCAGAAGCTGTGTGATGCCATCAAGTGAATGTGGACCAGAATCACACAAGTCTTTGCACAGAAGCTGATCTGCAGTTATTTCTGTTTCCTATCTGTACAGGTGCTTTGGTGCTTTCTGTCTCTTGAGGTCCAGCAGTGCAGTTGGTTGCCATGGCGTCTCCAGGGGGACAAGGAGGAGGAGCTCTGTCAACGAGAGGAGGAGGCAGCGGCGCCAGGAGGATGAAGTGGGCTCTGGAGCTGAGCTTGGGTAACACCAGGTAAAAGGAAACTGAGTGTTCTCACAAATACCCTGAACATTTGCATCCATCGCCTGGAGGAGCTGTGAAAAACTCTGGTGTCCAGTTCAGAATTGTGCAGTAATTAAAGTTGAAGGAGATCCATTCAATTTAATATATAAGTGTTGCGTAATCATGATCTCAGTATTGATTGTGAGTTTTGCATCAGGCGGGTAGTCCTAGTATGTACTTATCCCGAGAATTCCAGTGAACAGTTTGGCATCACGTCCTGCCTCAACTGCAGCTGCTTTCAGCTGCTCGCTCGCCACTAGTGCCTCTTCAGCTAGTACTTGCTCGATGCTACTCTATTTGGTTTCAGTCATTTTCAATTACAATTGAGCACCGCCTCAATGTGAATGGAGTCGTTATAGAACGGCGGCCCGAAAGTCCTATGACATCATCTCTAAGCTACACAAACGGTCGCTCCATCTAGATTCTGTCGTCATCCATCAAGCACAAAATCGTCTGTGTTGGTTAGTCTGTAGCCATTTCCCTCATTGCTGAGTTTCAAGAACAGCAGGTTTGATTCTTGTGAAGTAGTCACTCTCATGATTCATTAAGTGATGTCACTCCCTGCCCAATCAGTGGCATGCAATCTGCTGATGTCACATTTTTGGATCGATTCAGGTTACTTGGAACCCCAGCGGAGTAGGCATTAAAAGTGCCTGGTACCAGGTATGACCGCCTAATGGAAAATCCCGAAAACCAGGTCAAGCCGAGTTGTTGCTAGTGGAAAGAGGCACAGGTGTGACCACAGCAGGTAGCTCTGGATCCCCTTCCTGGTACAACTCCAAAGGGGGTTTGTGTGTCTGGCTGGACTCAAATGAGCAACCTTTTATTTGGAGCCACCAACGTTCTTGTTAAATGAAACAGATTATTTTTGGGCTTGAGAGATGGGATTGAGTGTGTGCTGCTCATGAGGAAGAACTCAGCATTGTTCATCGTTCATGTGTGAAATGGCTCTAAACACTTTTTAAAAAGCAGCAAATCCAGTTTCACCTTGCTTATCTCGAAATCTGGAAAGTACGAGTATGTGGGCTTTACACTTGTGGCTTCAGTGGTTTGTAACACTGAAATACATTCAATGGCACGGCTTATTACACTGTTTGTTACTTTTCCTGCTGCAGGAGTCGCAGCGACCGGCAGGGCGGTCAGGGAGACGTGGTTTACCCCATCGGCTATTCTGAGAAACCTGTCCCCGACACCAGCATCCAGGAGACGGACAAGAACCTGGTGGAGAAGGTGAGAAACGTTTCAGATACAGGCGGAATTCATCGTGTTTAAACAGCGCTGGTTAAAATTTCTGTTCATCTTACATCCTACAGCGACGTAGTCCTCTTTGGAGGCTCGCTTTCCACCACTGAAAAACTGAGTTATTTTACCAAAAACAAGTCATTATCTCAAAGCTTTGGCTTACTAACTCAGACTTGTGAGAAAATGACTAGAACTTTCTTGTTAAGTTGAAATTTTGAAATTGTTGTTTTGTTTTGTTTTTCATTTTTCAAGAACGCATTCATCTGAAACATAAGAAAACATGTCTCTGTATTAAACAGTGCACTGAAACAGCACTCAGTGATTTCAGCCTCCATTCAGCTGTGATGCATCTCTGCACTCACACGGGGTGATGAACGAGACACCGGGAGTTTATTTCCCATCCAGATCAAAGCATTCGGAGCTGCCCACTGCATTAGCTTCAGCATCGTCTGTTCCACAAAAACTGCAATCTTGGCCAAAACCTGAGGCCTTTTAGACTGTTCAGATTCGCACCATAGATGCAGCTACTAAACATCTCAGACTGTTGTTGCGGGCTTTACTGTAACAGCACTCTGACCTCTCCCCATTACGAATCCAAAACAGCCGAGTGATGCCACCCGCTCAGCGGTGCTCTTGTTAGTGTAAAGACACCATTTCCAAACTCAAAACTGCCAAAGTCCATTTGGAAACCTGAAAATCCTGTGCTGATGGACTTCTGATCGGCTCCATTTCAGTTCTTTTGCTGTACTAAGGAGTAGAATAACTCATGGCTTTGTTTCATTACTACTTTTTTATTATGTAAATGTTCAGTATCAATTTCTTTCTTTTTTTTCCAATTTTAACTTAAATTCCAAAAATTTAAAGTTATCATATTTATTTTATTTAGCATAAATGACTTAGTTGCCTACCGGGTACCTCGGTCCACACTTTGGGAGTCACTGCCTTAAAGGAAGCAGTTTAATTGCATCCATCTCCTTCCACTTATCCTTTTCAGGGTCACTTTTATTTTGGGTCCACTCCTGTTTTAATTATGCTGTCAGAATTCTTTCTAGTTGGCAAAAATAAAAAAATGTGCCCAGATGTGCTGCTCGGTCTCAGCCTCGTCCTCTGTCCTCCCTGTCGTGCAGCGCTGCTGGGACGTGGCCCTCGGGCCCTTGAAACAGATCCCCATGAACCTGTTCATCATGTACATGTCGGGCAACACCATCTCCATCTTCCCCATCATGATGGTGTGCATGATGGCCTGGAGGCCCATCCAGGCTCTCATGTCCATGTCTGCCAGTGAGTATCCAGCGTTCAGACATGTTTACCTTTATGCTCCTGACAGGACGCTGACTGCTTCCTTCTTCCTCTTGTCCTCTCCTCCTCAGCCTTCAAGCTGCTGGAGAGCTCCAGCCAGCAGTGGCTCCAGGGACTCGTCTACCTGATCGGAAACCTCCTGGGCTCGGCGTTGGCCATCTACAAGTGTCAGTCGATGGGACTGCTCCCAACACACTCGTCTGATTGGCTGGCATTCATAGATCCACCGCAGGTAAGGTCATAAATGTGCAGCGTTCACATATGGTTCCTCATATTTTGGCTACTTAAAACTCATTCACACAAAAACAGCGAGCTGGGAGCTTCGTGGCGTGGGTCTCCATGGCCAAGCAGCCTCTGTAGGTGTAACGTTTAGCAGATAAACATGAACAGATGCTGCTCGCTGATGCAGTAGTTTCATCTGTGCAACGGTTCCCTTAGATGTTAGATATCAAAAATTTATTATTCACACGGAGCACCTCAAACTCTGGAGAGCCTGCAGTTCATTAACCAGCTTCTAGCCTTTTTCTCTTTATTTTTACAAGTTGTCTGTGTAATGTGAGTAATTTAGGGGGCTGTATCAGGTCTATAGGTGAAGCAGAGGTGTGTCTGAGCCAAGGAGGCCTCGACTGGTCCTCTCAGAGAGTCCTTACTGTAGGGGGCAGGATTTGCTTAATTTGAATTTTTCCTGAGGTCATGGAAGAAACCTTGCACTTGCAATTGAGTTTCTCTCTTTTTAACTTGCATATAACAGGAACAGAAAAAAAATGACTCTTGTCCATTTTGATAAATGAAAATGTTCTTTATACATAAAAGCTGTTTGCATGCAGTTGAATTCAGCTAAAAAAAAAATTTTTTAAAGAAAACTGTCAAAACTGACCACAGTGCAACTGATGAGTTTAAACATGGACATTAAAATTGTATTTATGAGCCATTTTAAACCATTAATCACATCCATTAATAAAGCTTTTTTTAAAATGCCACTGAAAGTGTATTAAAGGGGGAAGTTTGTCGCACATCTCTTTGTAGATGATGGTTGTTGCTGAATGACAGACTCCAGGTTGCCTAGGTAACCCTCAGATATATTTCCCACCCTGTCAGTCAGCCGTGTCCTTTGCTCTCATTGGCACGTAACTGAACCACGGTGATCCCTGGGGCGACATATGGCTGTCCTGAAGCAGTCTTTGGGCTTGAGCTCTTTCTACAGCCCCTGAAAATTCATCTCTACCAGTTCTTCATCACTGTCCTCCACCAGGTGTCCTCAGGTCCGCCCTCTTTCACTTTCCACCAGGGGTCCGTATCAAGGCAGCTTTTGGAAATCTCCACCCTTGTGTAATGGAGCAGCTGAAAGTAGCTTACTGTGACCAGTTTCACCTGGTCGAGCCAGCAACCTCCAGCAACCACTCCCCAACCAGTTGGGGAATGCACATTTATCACTAGCGACCAGGTTGCAAGACGGTTGCTAACCGGTCTCCAGGCTTGTGTGACTGAGGCCGTGGCAGACTAGTTAACTCATGTAGAAGTTAGAAAACAATCAAAATTGGTCACGGTTTAAATAAGGCTAAATATTGCCTACAGAAATATTGTGGGTATCAATACACCATTGGTCAAAAAAGCTCTGTCACAGCCTACATGTATCCACTCATTTTCTAGCTCAGAGTGCTGCAGGCTTGGTTCCTGTCACAGAGAGCAGTGTGCTGCCAGCTGCATAAGAGCTTAGAAGCAGCAGTGAACTGCCACTGTAAATGAAGTAAACATGGGTAATTGGTTTAACTGAACAGTATTTCTCTGCAGTAGTTGGCTCTGACCAGCAAGGCGAGCAGCGTCTGTCGCACTTCCCTGCTGCGTGTTTGCTCCTGCTCACTGTACCCATGTGTGTCTCCACAACAGCGGATGGAGATCATGGGAGGAGGGATGGTGTTGTGAAGAGGACCACGTGTGCATGCAAAGGACTGAGCTGTTGACCTTCTGAGGTTAGATACTGTACATACTCCGCCTGAGCCACACCACCGCGGCCGCCCGTCACAGCTGAGATGGAAGAAAATCCAGCCAGCTGGCTTTTTCCTGTCCTCAGCAGATCCAGACTCCACCGCAGCAGTTAAAACAGCAACGCCAGGGTTTTATTACACCTGCGCGCACACAATTTGCCTTTTATCAGAGAAATGTTACTTCTGCCAGCTGCCCTGCTTGTGTTTGTCATCACCTCTGCTGCTGTTCTTTTCTTAAAATTTCTTCATAACATCTTCAAAGCCAGCGGATCATCATATTTACTTCTGTTCAACTACTGTAATTTTATTTCCACATGAAATTAACTTCACACGTTCACAATACAGGATTATTTATGAGGTTATTTTACAGTTGGATCTGCTTTGTTTTTATTATTTCTTTTGCAGGGTAAACATCACTAAAAGCAGAACATTATCTATAATTCCTGAAACTGGAGGTCAGAGCATGCATTTGCATTTTGCGAAGCATTTCTGATGACGTTTCTGTTCAGTCGAATACTTTTTCCCCCTCCATCTGTCATTCAGTTTGTTGTGCACGCTTAATTTTCTCAACATGAATTCAACAGTGCTACACAGCAGCATTTACTAACCTGTTTTAATCTATAGGTCTGTTTAATTTATACAGATTTTGTTTTTCCCCTTTGAAAATGTTCTATGAAATAAAGCCTTATTGGTTGAGTTAAAATGAGTTTTGATGTGTGATTATTTTTGCAGAGGTTTGTTGGTAAGCTGAGTTTCATGAAGATGCTCAGTGGCGTTAAACAGAAACCTGTAAAGCTTCTAATAAACACCCCTTTTCACTTAAATCAGGTGTGAAGAAACGGAAGCTGTGTCACACTCTGTATCCTCTTGGGCAACATAGTGAGATTTGTTTGCTCAGTTATCAGTTTTCAGCCGTAACCACAAGAGTTAGGTTTCTGTATCTCAAAGTGGTATGATTACACAATGTGTGCAGGGTTGAGCAAGAAGATAATGCACATCTGAAGGCACGGCTCATGTGACTGATGACCGCACACCTCCATCAAGGCTGGAAATTTACTCCATGCCGTCTGCGATCTGATCCGAGTTCAAAAGGTGTGAATCTGGTTTAGTTTGTGATATTGGAGGAAATCAAAAAGTCTCCTTTTTCTAATAGTTTTTTTAATTATAATGCAAAATGTGAAGAATAGCTCCAAAAAACTCCCAGATTTATATGTGGATCTACTACTAATGTTAAAGCCTTTTGAGTTGGGCCTCTTTGGTCAAATTTTCACAGAAATCTGTTGTTAATGTTTTCAGTCATCCTGCTAACAAATGGACAGAGCTAACAAAGATATTACTTTAGTTTGCACTGATCAAAAAACCAAAACAGGATAACGCAAAGTCAGTTAAACTTCAGGGATATCAGCCTGTCTGGTGAGGAAGCAGAAACCATTGCAAATCCATTTCACCTGCTTTGGTGCAAATGAAACAGCTGATGGGAGCAGATACCGATCCTGCTGCTGGGTTGAAGTCGTTCTGCAGCTCTGTCGGGCTTTCCTCGTGTCCTGCCCCGTTTCCTGGCATCTCTTCTGGTAGTCTTGGGTAAATGGATATGAAAGCTTTGTCCAAATAACACTAGAAATCTTCTGCATAGGTTTCCTTTAC
The DNA here is from genome assembly GCA_024447675.2 of Pterophyllum scalare. Taxonomy (NCBI): domain Eukaryota; kingdom Metazoa; phylum Chordata; class Actinopteri; order Cichliformes; family Cichlidae; genus Pterophyllum; species Pterophyllum scalare. The sequence continues at coordinate 159,813 of JAMQGT020008188.1, forward strand.
TGACATTTCAGCACACGTTCTCACATGTGGTGAAGTGAGATTTTCGCACTCGGATCCTGTTTAAAAGCCAGCAGGAATGAGAACACGCAAGAGTGAAAACATGGAATAGAAAACATATTTACAGTGTCAGAATAAATAAGAAAATGGTCAAAAAAAGGTGTGCGCTGGAGAGTGCAAAGGCACAAGTGCTTTCTCATGTTTGTTACCAGCAGAGCACCACCGGGGTTCAGCAGGTCTGCTGGTTCTGGTGTGGATGCTCCGCAGCCTCCTGGCTGAGGGGAGGGGGCCAAACGGTGTGTGTGCGAGGGGTGGGTGGGACATAGGAGGCCCTTTTTCTGCATCTGCTGGTGTATGTGTCTGCGGAGGAAGGGCGCAGGATGCTCTCCTCCACCCGTCTGTAGAATAAGATCAGGACTGAACTCTTAGGCCCAGCTCGCCTCATCCTCCTGAGAAACTAATTAACTCCTGATGTCTTTAGAGGTTTGAGACAGGCAGAGTGATTGTACATGCTAGTCCAGTAGAGATGGACTTATACAGCACTTTTCTACTCTACTTGGCATTTTTTACTACCAACTTCATTCACCCAATCTCACGGCCCTCTTATTCTGTCTAAATGGCCTGTTTAACATTTACACGCTCTGAATTATGCATCGGGGGAGTCAGAGGTCAGTAGATTGGTAGGCAAGCGACTCTACTTCCTCCTGTGCCACAGCCTCTGCCAGTTAACAAATTGATGTTGTTTGTTTACATGTTAAACTCAACAAATGAAAGGGAAAAAAAGAAGAGCTGGTAAAAATCTGGAAATTGGAAATGTTGCGATACTAAGAAGAGACAGTATCACAGAGTCCTGATCTGAGTGGTGGTTATATATGTGCAGTTTTTATGGTCGTGTTTCTTAAAGTTAATTTAGATGTTTCAAAATAACTTTTGACATAAGTGCCAAGGTGGCTGTCTAGTAGAAAGACTTTTCTAGGACTGAGTGAGAGCTCACAAATCACCAGTAGCTCACAATTCTGACCTAGGCGACTTTTTTTCCCAACTATTGTGCGGTAACACTTCATTCTCCATGTTTGTTTGTTTCTTTCTTTTGTTATCCATGGTGAGCAAACACTTTCTTTCTCTCTTCTCTCTCTCTCCCTCCCTCCTGGCACAATCGGGCTTCCACGCATACTTTCGGACCTGCTGGTCCTGTCTGACCCTGCGGCTGCAGTCGCGTTTGGTGGGCCGGGCTGCGAGCATCCGGAGGGGCGGGACGGGTGAGAAGAGGAGAGGCTTTAAATGGGGCTGCGTAGCGTGTGTGTTTCGCCATGGGGAGGAGAGCAGCCGGAGAAGTTGGTTTTGAGATGATTGACATTTTTTAAAATTTTTGCTGCGTCAAAAGAGCTCACGCGAGCGTGTGGTTTCTCCTCACGCTCTAAAGGCGCGAGCCACGTTAACGGACTTTTTTATTTAAAGTGAAAAATAAACCCGGGGGACTGACGGCTGTTTGTAACTCTTTTATTTATTTATTTTATTTTTACCCCTCGGCGACAGAGGAGTATAAATTAGTTTTCAAGTTTTAAAAGTAGTTTTTTTTTTTCTTCTTTAAAATATAAACTTTTCCAGCTTGCTTTGTGGCCATGGAAAGGATTGACGACGGTTACTTGGCAACGCAGGAGTATCCACATCCCTTCATTCACAAAGTGAAGCTGACCAGGGCGCGGAGGATCCGGGTAACGTTCAATTATATCGATTTAATATTAAAAAATAAAGCAGAAAGACGCGTGTAACAGGTTTTATTTTACTGGACTTCAATCGTTAAAGCACTGACTGCTTACAGCGTATGGTGACTTATCAACGCAGAACAGAGTGAGTCACTGAAAAAGTTTCAGTGTTTACAAAGTGTTTGCTAACAACACTTCCTGTCTGAGGCTCTTCTGATGTCCTTTTCCCTCTAGTTTTCCCTAAAATTTCCCCCATTTTTCTCACACTGGCCTGTACTTCCGACAGCAGCATCCATAAAAGAACAGTTCAGTCTGTCTCAGTTCCCAGCTGCTCTGAGATCTGTAAGCAAATGAGCCATAAATGTTTCCAGCACACTCAGGCCAGGCTCATGATGGGAACAACATACCACGGAGTTGCTCAACTCTGGCACACTCATTAATGGGGTTGGGCAACATGAAATGTGATTTCTATTTGTAAGTGGATCCGGTTATGGCAAACGTGTGTAAAGTTGCATGTTAATCTACTCAGTTCTAAAGGTGAAGGCATCTAAGAGTGTTCCCTTTGTACACAGGTCAAACTTCTTCACAGGTGAAAAGCTGTGATCTTAATTTTATTTAGTAACTTAAGACAAAAATTGTAAAACCACCAACCTGCTTTATTCACAGGGTCTGCAAAATCAGGGGTTTTCCTGGCACAGAATGGGTATTTTGGGGTGGCAGTGGCGCAGTGGGTAGGTGCTCACCTCGCAACCGGAGGGTCGCAGGTTCAAGCGTGTGCTGTCATTGTGTCCCTGGGCAAGACACTTAACCCACATTGCCTAAAGTGTGAATGTGTTTGATGGTGGTCGGAGGGGCCGTAGGCGCGAATTGGCAGCCATGCCTCTGTCAGATTGCCCCAGGGCAGCTGTGGCTACATTAGTAGCTTACCACCACCAAGTGTGATTGAGGCGTGAATGAATGGTGCTTGAAATTGTAAAGTGTCTTGAAAAGTGCTATTATTATTATTATTTTAGTGGTTAGACTATGAATGTAAACAAGATTTGTCCACTGAGTCTGTGACATCATTTGACAGAAATCTTTTTTTCTAAGCAAAAATGTTCACTGGGATTCACTCAGATTATCACAGTGCTGTCAATTTCATACAAATCAGCTAAAGTTTGTTATTTAATAGTTAAAATCACGCAAAGTCTAGTTTTAGAGCAGTATGAAAGTGTGATTGTGCATTTTGTATTACTTCCTATCCCACAGGGTATCATCCTTGGCAGCGTCCTCTTCCCAATACGTATCACCTTGGCGGCCCTTTGCTTCCTCATAATGTGGCCTATTGCCCGGCTACGGATGGCCGGCCTGTCCAAGGAGGAGCGCTCCAAACCCGTAGAAGGCTGGCGGCGCTGGTTTTTCCACCCGATCATCTGGCTGCTGAGCCGAGCCGTGTTCTTCTCCCTGGGTTTCTATTGGGTTAAGGTCAAAGGTCGCAGGGCGGACCTGAAAGAGGCACCTGTGCTGGTGGTGGCGCCCCACAGTGGCTTTCTGGACATGCTGGTTTTGTGCCCAGCCCAAATGGCGACGGTGGTGTCGAGGTCTGAGAACACCAGCCTTCCAGTCATAGGAGGTAAAGAGGAGTGGCTGATGGTTGACCCTCCCTGAGCCTGGTTCTGCTGGAGGTTTCTTCCTGTTAAAAGGGAGTTTTTCCTTCCCACTGTCACCAAGTGATTGCTCATAGGGGGTCATTTTGACTGTTGGGTTTTATCTAATTATATTAGGGTTTTTACCTTACAATATAAAATGCCTCGAGGCAATTGTTGTGATTTGCGCAATATAAATAAAATTGAATTGAACCATATGTTTTTCATTTGGGACCCCATCAGCTATTCTGCTGACTCGGCCTCTGATAGCATTAACATGAGGGCTTCAAGTGTGAACTTGCTTGTTTACAAATCCAGTTACCCGTTTATCCAGATTGTATTTTGTCAAAGTTAAAATCTTTGGCTGGTTAATACTCAGTGTTTGCACACAGCCTGCATGAGCATCAGAGCAAAAGATTGTTGCATCTTCTTTATCCCTTTTTTTTTTTTTTTTTTTTTAAAGCATCTCCTCCTATTTTCCATCTATCTGAATTATTTCCCAGAGTTGGGAGGAAAAAACAAAACAGTATTTGGAAAAATGACCACTGGAGCATTCCCCCTGACAAAACCAAAGTCCTGAAACCATGACTTCATGAAACCCCTTGGAGCTCTTAGCTCTTATTTAGCCTTTATTTTGAAGCATTATGTAAATTCCCTTTAATTTCACCGGTTAAAAAAACTGCACATATAGGAAAACCAGTTAGATCTGATGAACACCTAAAAGGTTTGCTGACTTTGCACCCAAATAAGGTTTTAAGAAAGCTTTTCTCTCCCCTGGATGTTGTACTTTACTGTTTGTCCCATAGATTTGAGTTCAGGATACTTGCAGTGCTGTGTCCCTCACTCTTGTGCCTCTGACAAAGCTTAGCACCAGCGGCTGCAGCCAGGCAGGATTTAGCCACTTGTTTGTTTCACATGCCTGGATGGCATAATATTTTTCTGTGCTTTGGAGGTATTCACAGTGCAATGTGCTGATAAAGGCAGGCATTCTCTCCCTGGGTTCCCCACCTATCATGCAAACAATCCAGAGCAATATTTGAAATTGAGTGGTTAGAGGGGAGTAAAGGCATGCAAGGAAGTCCAAAGATAAACAAGTGGCCCACACCACTGGCTTATAATCTGCTCTGGTGCTTCCTGTCAGGCTGTCTTGCTTTCTGGTTCTGACACTCGTTCTTTTTTTAAATTGTGTTTCAGCTCTGCTGGAGTTCAACCAGTCTGTGCTGGTGAGCCGTAAGGATCCGGAGTCGAGGAAAAGGGCCGTCACTCAGCTCAACGAGAGGCTGACCTCCAACGGCTACTGGCCTCAGGTGAGACTACCAAATTGTCCAGTCAGACTTTACAGCAATTAGAGGAACGCGAAACCTATTAAAGATGATCTTTAAATGTAAATGGTCCATCTGGTTTGACTTTTTGTGGTGTTTTTTTGTCTTTTTTTTTTAAAAAAAAACATCTCTAGTTTGGCACAACCAAGCAGTTGAGAAGTGGACTTGATGGAAGAAGAGGGAAATGATTTACTTTTCTGCCTCACAGGAATATATTTATTTATATTTGCGCCCTTAATGACAGTTTAAACATTGCAAAAGTCACCTCAGGTCAGTTGTTACAGCTGCTATGAAAGGAGGGACGCTGCGTTATTAACAGAAAAGTTAAATAAAAGTGTAAACAAAAAGGTCTTGTGGGATGAGGAGAGTGGTAGGGCGAGAGATCACAGGACGACCACACGTTTGTGGCAAACCGGCTCAAGGAGAGAGTCCACAAGATGCTTAAATTCATTTAAAAGTGAACTAAGAAAACACAAACACCAAAGAGCGTTCATAGCAGATGAAAAGGGCAAACAGCCTTAAGCTGTTCCTCACCACAGTCTGATACGCCTGTGTGAGCTGGCAACACTCCCATTGTCAACCTGCAAAACTGTGTCTGAGGCAACAAAGGTAGGGGCGGCACAGGCAGGGTGCACATTTCTCTGGAAAGGTACAGATCGTGTTAAAGGCCTACAGCAAGCAGACTGTGTATTTAGCAGCCCTTTAAATAGTTCCATGAAGGCTGAAGCTCACTTTCTGCAAGCCTCAACTTGCCGCTTCTCTTAATTTCTGCCTAGATGCTGATGTTTCCCGAGGGGACCACGACTAATGGTCGTGCTTCTCATCAAATTCAAACCAGGTGAGTAAGGCCTACATGTGGAAACAAAGGCGTCACTCCTACCATATTTTTTTCTCAATTGTCTGGAACAGAACATAGTGCTTTTTTTCCAGCTGTTTGATCAAATCTCTTGGGAATGAACAGCATGAGTGTGAAGGGTGTAGCTGCACATTGTTTTGCTGCTGAGTGATTAACTTCGCCCTCTTCCTCCACTATGTCTCCATCTCTGTCATCAGGTGCATTCCTGGCCGGAGTTCCTGTACAACCTGTGTTGCTGCGTTACCCCAACAAGCTGGTGACTAAAACCATAGACATATTGTTGGTGACAGCAGATGCCTTTAATACAGGACTTACCTCACATGTCAGCAGCCTTTAGTGGCTCTTAAAGGGACGGGTTTTGAGTCATGGGGTGGTTACATTAATGGTTCCTTGGGGCTTATTCAGGCACATGTATATGTGAGACTAGGCTCTATGAATTATAGGTCCAGTAGCAGCAGACGTTTGACTCTTAGGGGAGGAGCTGTGTCCATCAGAGCATTCTTGTCTGCTAAAAATAGTAGGCACTCTTCTTAAAATCACCCAGCTGAGATGTTTTGCTATGAACACTGTAGTACAGAAGCTGGACATGGCCAGTGTGGGTTGTGATTGACAAGTTGTTATCTGATGGGCATACCCTGGATATGTCTCCTTTCTATCGCTATGACATAGAAGTAGCTATTGAGCCAATGAAATCATCAGGAAAAAGTAAGCTGAGGTCACAGGCCCAGCAAGCCGAGGAGGCAAGTTTAAGGTACTTCTACAGTGGCTTCACTTTTCAGACCCAGAGGCTGCTGTGTGGCAATGATGTGACATTTTTATGCAAATAGGACTTCTGGGATCACAGCTCCACCTGAGTTTTACGACACACTTGGCCGGTTTGACTGAAACTGCAGCTGTTCATCCACATAGAGATCAGTACTAGGGAGGTGGTATTGGGGCACGTGGCCCTCAAACATTATTCCAAAAATCCGTGAAAGCAGCAGGTTTGTTCACAGCAAAACCCGACATTCCCATTGTTGACAATTAAAGAGCAGCAGTCTCAGGTAGGAGGAGGGAGGAAAACACTTAAAGTGGACCTGATCATACATGATGTGGTTTTACATTTAATTTACATGATAGTGTGTCCAGTGCAGAGATCAGAGAGCTGCACCAGCTGTTTTTCCACAATTTGTCCACTAATTTGTCCTTCAGGAGGTTCACACAGGTGTGACAAGTGAAAATGGAAACAAATGAATGGAAACACATTATGACGTCCAACAAATAATGCCTTCAGTGGCTCTAGAGGAGCTTCATCTAGTTAGGAAAATAAGAAAAAAAAAACACATTTAAGTGAGTGCTGCACTAGTAAATTTCTGATGTTTTCACAAAGTTGCATAGCCTTCATAGGCAGCATAGCTCGGCTTATTTAACAACTCGCTTTGTGCGACAGTATTTACTGTCCATCATTTTTGTCATGTGTTCCCTTTCACTTCCTCAGCCGCGGATCTGTATGTGTTCATGTATGTTTGCACACACTATCCTGTGTTTTAATCAGTTGGGGTTAGGTTTCTGAACAAACATTACGCTGTTTGCATACTATGTCCTGTCAAGGTGTGTTATGCCTGACTGGAATCATATATGATGTTTAAAAAGAGAAAACAGCAAAAGCCTCCCACTTTGTTAATAACAGGCAACGACAACATGAGAAAATCTTTAGCGTGCGTGTGTGTGTCTGTGTGCTGTTTACTTAAATCTGTTCTGTCTCTTCCTCAGGATACTGTTCGCTGGACATACAAAGGCACGACCTGGTGAGTTCCTTCATTTCTTTGTCTGCACATCTGTCAAACCTGTTTAATGCCAAGGTTTTATTGGGGGGGGGCAACCTGCACTTGTTTGTTTTTTTTTCTTTTTCTTTTCTTTCTTTTTTTTTTTAACATTCAGCAACCAATTGCAACTTGCTTTGACCCCATTCAGTCATAGACTCATAGCAGACTGACTAGTCTTAGAGCAACATTCACGGTAGGTTTCAGTGACAGTGCTGGTATGCTTGGAGAATAACTGAAGTGAGATAACTTTATCTGGCACTGACACAGTTTAACTTTGAGGACATGTAGTAGTATTGTGGGGTGTTTGATAAGTTGCCTTTCCTCGGGCAATTTAAGCCCTGATCAGTGCAGATCACTGTCACCGGTGACCAAAAGCTCATCAGGTTCAAGTACTACGAAGCATGTTCAGCATACCTAGGATGTCTGTCTTTGCCTGGCTTCACTTACCCTAACATCTGCAGTCAGGATAATCAGTCGCACAAACGTGGTTATCCACTCAGTAAATCTAGCTGTGAGCACGTTCACGTGAAAAAGGTGGCGCTGGCAGTATCTGACCAATCACAAAAATGTGTGCATGTACTGCCAGCGGAGCAACTAATATCTTTTGTAGCCATTTGAATCCTGGAAGGAAAGCAGGCAAAAAGTTTGACTGCACAAGCTAAGACTTCTCAGTGTCACCACTCTAACTTTAACGGGGGGATCTGATTACAATTCAGGATACCATTAAAGTTTTGTTCAGAAGCCAGTCTGTCTTTTTCTCTCAGCTGCAGCCCTGATGGTGGTTAAGAGTCTGAGAGCAAGCAGAGAATAAAAAACGACGGCATAATCTAACCATTGGCTTAGTCTACCTACTGATTTCATATAAGGTCAACAAGAACAACAGGCACTCTGCTTTGAGGTCACGCATTAAGGTGTATAGAACAGCGATTAATTTTCACAAGGGACAAGAAAAAAAAGAAAAGAAACTGGGACTGCTGTGAAGAGCTGCACTAATAAGCTTATAAACAGATGACGTTAATATTGAGCAGAATTGAGTTCAGCTTATTGGCGTGGCCCTCCACAGCAGTCCCAGTTTCTCATGTGGCCACTTGGGAAATTTGATTGTCCACCCCTGATCAGGGAAGGACAACAACTTTGTTAAAGACTCTTACAAAAACTCGAGGGTGTGAGGGATCTTCCAGGAATGGTGGTGCTGTTTTCCAGAGAGTTGATTGGTCAGTAAGCAGTGATTTCATACCTGTCGATTTCTAATCTCAAACGTAACCTGCTGCAGACCAGCACAGGTTGCCATGGCGTTGTACCCCAATAAGAAGTGAACCGCCTTAACTGGGGGTTACCTGGATAAGCCCCTAGTTACATACTAGTAGCATGTAACCCAGTATTACCTGCCTTCCTCTGTGGTTGGTGTCTAAACCAGCTCCCCCACCAGCTTTTTTGCTGGTGAGGAGGGTTACGTGACACCCAGCAGGAATAAAAACAGGACCTTGGTCACCCCTTGCCTCCACGATCGATTCTACAGGACTAAAGAAGACTGCTTGACCTAGAGCAAGCATGCTCTTCTTAATAGTTTGCCCAGGTTTACGAGCAGACAGTGTGGTTACGATGTTTGTTGTCAAATCTCAGATCTATTTTACTAAGTACAAAGGTCAGGATCTACGAGGCCCCTGTTCTCTCTATTTTGTTTTGTGGGAGTGAAACATGGCCAACCTGGAGTAGTCAAGAGAGTCAGCTCAACACATTTCACCCGAGATGCCGAGGGAAGATTGCAAAAGTAAGCGGGCAAGATAAAATCCCAGACATCCACGTTCTTGACATTATGCAGTTCAACAAACCTGTTCACCATTCTGCATGTGCGCCGCTAACGTTGGCGGGGTTATGTTTTAGATTAATTTCAAAAAAGGAAAGGTTTGGCTTTCATATTTTTCTTAAATGGACAATTGCTATTCATTAAAGAAAATAACATCCACCATCTTAAATCAGATCTCTTTGTACGACACAAATATGCTGGCTTGTTTTTAACACATACAACATATCAATAATGGGGAAAAATTAGTAACAATAATGAAAGATCAAATGAAATATAATATTTAATGAAATGTAATAATGTAGATGGTATAGAGGAACGTAGATTGTGTTGAGAAAAAGACTTAAAGAAAAAAAATCCCTCATAGAAAACCACAGGAGTGATCCATGTCAGCTGAAGTTACTCCATCCTAGTGCTGATTTGTCCAAGCAACAGCCCAACATCTCTAAATATCAACACAACAGCAAAAAAAAAGCAGCAAATGCCGACATTTAAAAAGCATGAACCAGTTTGGGTTTTTTAAACAGCTCTTCATACAGGTCAAAGTCTTATTTTAAAAAGTAACAAAAACGAAGTGTAGTGTAGAAAGAAGTGTGATATTGTTCTTTGAAACACAGTGTGATGGAAGCACGGTTAAAGAAGCACCTTCAGATAAAAGTCAGTCTGATTTGCAGTTTTAAAAAAATGGAGCAGGTTTCAAATGAAAATCCATATTGAGACCTTTGATGTGGTATCAGTGGAGAAAGCCTCCCTCCCAGGAAGTGTTTAATGACATTCTGAGCTGCATGGAGGCCTTTGTAAAGCTGAGCTCGGAGCTTCCTGGACTCTGGACTTTTTAAGGAAACATGTTTGTTTTCCATTGCAGAAAACAATAATTCAGTTCAGTTCCATTTTATTTATACAGCAACAAATCACAGCAAACATAGGTACTATATAATAATAATAATAATGACTACACCTGTACACTTAGTAGCAGGTTGTTCCTCAGGGGAACAAAAAAAAGTGTTGTTATGTTACATTTTTATAGATTTTACACAAATATACAACATTGAAATAGTGTGCCCATTTTTTAAAATTATTATTTTATGTAACTTTTTTTGCAACATTTTATATCAAAACACAAACAAGAAAACAAAGATGTGTGTGTGTGTGTGTGTGTGTGTGTGTGTGTGTGTGTGGTGTGGGGGGGGGGGGGAACCGAAGGTAGCCAGTGTAAAATACGACCTGTGCAAATAAACAAATACCACACAGCAGCATGAAGCAGCCCCAGAGACGATGATCCATCCAGCAATTCCAACAAAGGATTCCAGGTGTCCTGAAAGTTGATGTTAGCTCTGCCTTTAGCATGCCGAATGCTTTCACAGTTAGCAGAAACATCTCATTAAGCCACTTTTTAAAACAGGGAGGTGATGCTGGAGTGATCTGGTCTCATCAGAGCAGCCAAATATGGCCATATTACAGTCCTGATGAATGGCCACACCACACTGTTTGGAAAACGTGCCAAATATATCGCTCCAGAAATTACTCCGCTCTATTTCTACATGTGCCTCACATTCTCAGTGACTGTAATGATTTTTCCAAATAAAATGTTATTTTCCCCTCCCCATCCGTTAGGACCGAGGCACTGTGGCACACAGTTTCCCAGCCGTACACCAACATGACTGTTGAGGTAAGAAAGAACTGGTCACTCTGCTTGTAAATCAAACAGTGTAAATGTACAACTTATGGAAATGTTTTGTAAAGCACCCACACCTCAGTGATGTGGGTGTGTGACCTGGGTGTGTGTTTGGCGTCATTGTTCATTGTTGTGACAAGTTAAAGTAATGACTGTTGATCAGTAACAGAGGGCGTGAGCGCAGGTGTGACAGAGTGAGTTTGGTTTAATAAATCTGCAGTCTGTCTGTGGAAGAAATCCTGTGTGTGTGTGTGTGTGTGTGTGTGTGGTCTCTCTATTGAGCTGTGCTGTGACTGCACAAAACAGTGTTTATCTTTTTTTTTTATTGTGCTGCAGTTCCTGCCAGTTTACAACCCTTCTGAGGAAGAGCAGAAGAACCCTGACCTGTACGCAGACAACGTTCAGAGACTCATGGCCAAGTAAGGAGAGCATGTTTTACTTATTTTATCATGTCAACAAGACAGTTTTTGTTTTGTGTTTTCTGGCATTTAAATTATTCCAGTTACTGGTTCTCTCTGTTGTGGGGAACTGTTTTTTTCATGCTGCACTAGACCTATTTTACAATGGATGAACATTCCTGTAATTCCGGTGTCCAAGCAGCAAAACCAAAAGGACAGGAAAGCCAACAGTGAAGTGCCAAAAATTGCAGTACCTCCAATGGCCACTTGAGGCTGGCTCCAAAAGTGAGTCCGTTAAAATCATACACAGAACCACTGTGACGTCAGTGACTTGTTTCTGGACTTGCAAACTACACAAATGGATATCGACTAATTAGTGTAACCAACAAAACTGAAGCACAAACCTGCTGGATGATCTGTACCGCACAACAAGCTATAATCTTAGTCAGATAGTCCAATAAAAAAAGCTCCAAAAGGCCCCAGCAGCACACGCACTTTAATCACTCTGAGTAGTGGATGAGGCCTAGCAGACACTGAGTAGCTCCAGCTGCATCTGTCAAGACTGGAGTCACTAGAAAAGGTGGACGTAGCTACAATGACATCACCAGCTGATTTCTGAAGTCCTGTTTCAAAGCTTCAACATGAGTGTTTTCCTCATCTCGAAACTGGATATAGTGTGCGACTGGAAGTTTCATAGTCCAGAAAAACCTCGTTTACGAAACATGGTATAACCAAGAATTTTAAATCAGCATGACCTGAAACGAGTGATTGAGCAGGAAAGGGTTTACAGAGGTTGAGTCAGAAGGCGGTTTTCACACAGCCTTTTCTCGTACGGCGTTGTGTGCACATTGCCAACATTTTTCTAAAGGTGTGTGACTTTTACTTTGAAGGAGAGCTGTCTCCATTTCTGGTTTGTGTCGCACTTTTCATGGTTTCACTTCAGCTCAGAGAGCAGCTGGACAGTGTTTGTAGACAGGTCCGTCACTTCCATTCAAACTACAGCCACAGCAATATGCTAGCAATTAAAACAGAGGTTTTTACCAACCGGTTGGGGAATACAGATTTTTCCCTAGCAGTAGGTGGTTGCCAGATGGTTGCAGACCAGTCTCTAGGCCTGTGTGATTGGCGCATTATTCACTTGATCCTGCACTGTCACACGTCCAAAATGGCAGACAAGTTAACGACATATGGTCAGTGCTCACATGTCTGCAAAACCTCACTCGTTTTGCAACAGCCATTACCATCAGGTGGCCTCCAGACAGAATGCAGCTTTAAAGCACTTCTGCATTGGCTTCACTTTTCACAGCCGGGAAGCTGCATCCATCATTTATAGTGTCCTCCTGACCTTACTGGGAGCAATCCATACAGGCCAAAATGGTTTGTTGGACCAGCCTGTAATGCTGTGAAGATGGACATTTAAACATGGGAGTCTTTCAACTCTCCTGAGCTGCACTTGTTTAAAATGTCCAACTTTAGGTAGGAAACTATTCAGTTTAGAGCCTGAAACAAGCTGCGATTTTCTGAATCTAGTTCCTGCACATGACTCACTACTTGTTTTAAACCACATGAAGAAAAGGTCAGATTGAGCTGTCACAGGAAATTGTGTTTAATTTAGTTTTAAGTTGGATCTTAAGTGCCTGTATTTCTCCACAGAAATGGAACTTCTAGCAATAAAATCCGTTAATCCAAATAAAAACACTGCCGTGTTAAAAGGAAGATAGAATAAAGTAAAAACTTTACATTTGTGAGTGATTTGTGTGCCTGTCAGTTGTTGGAATGTAATTGTTTTTCCTGTGCATTAGGGCCCTTGGAGTCCCCTCTACAGACTATGTGATGGAGGGTGGGGTTCCTGCCAGTAAACTGGGTGGTCTCTCTCTCCCGCTGGAGTCTCCCGCCAGAGAAACGCTGACGCTGCTGCACAAAAACGGGTAAGAAATGACTCCCAGTTGTGTTTTTGCTAAACTTTAACGGCTTTAATCAATGTCACACAACAGCTTACCTCATTTTTCTTCGTTCTCCTCTCCGTCAGTCTGGGAGCACATGAAGTAGAAGCAGCGCTGGAGAGAATGATTGACAGGTGTCGCTCAGGAGCTCAGGGCACAAAGGTCAGCGCAGAAGAGCTCGCCCCCATCCTCGGGCTGAGTGACGAGCAGACAGCTGTCCACATCTGTGGCCTCTACTCTAAGGTACAGTCAGGTGTAATCGTAAAACTGACGTCTCGAGCAGAGAACACCGGCAAGAACAGGTGCAGGCGAGGCCTGACTGTGTCCTCTGAGGTTTTATGGCTTTGAAAGACTGCCTGAGTGCCTCTGTGTGCGCCAAATATTTGTTTTTCACAAGAGCTTGCTCCAGCTGAGTCAACTATGGTCAGATCTCAAAAGCTGATTAATTGCTGTATCAAAATAAATAATTCAGCCTCCTTAAATGAACAGTTTCTTAAGGGAAGGATCAACAGAGGTTACTGACTAGGTGCATTAGCAAAGGAGGAGACTGTAACAGACAGGTATATTTAGGGCATTGGCTTTGGTGGAAGGTTGCTGTCTTTACGATCTTCTAGTTCAAAACAAGTTGTTGCTCATTTGCTTTCTTTGCTTGCTGGAGCATCTTGAGGTTATGCACCATTCTTTGGGCAAATGACCCTGCCATCCATCTGTGTATCATACTTTCTAGTGGCACGGTGGGAGCAGGTCAAACAGAGCGTTACAGGTGTGCTTCTCCTGTTGCAGGGGTAGCTCGAGGCATTTCTGGGCCACATGTAAACTCTCCAGCAAGTTCTAGGTGTAACCCAGGGTTTCCTCCAACGTATTCCTAATCAGATGCCACCAGCTGAAGTGAAAGAGTAGCACCTCTACTCTGAGATGTCTGAGTTCCTCATCGTATCACTGAAGCTGAGCCCTGACACCTGCAGTCTTATTCTTTGGGCCTCTGAGCAGAGGTGTGGGTTGGAACGCAAAAGCTTGGCCCCCTGGCTCAACTCATTTTCTGCTATTTTTCTGACATTTTGCAAACTAAGTAATACTTGAAATTGAGGAAAAAAGCATGGCAGGTTTGAAGCATGATCAATGAAAATGATCACCTCTCTCTAACACAGTACAGGCTCACTGCCTCCACGCGTGCACTGCACATTCAAAGCTCTTTAACCTGCCAGCTTCTTGGTACAGAGTCTGTGTGATTGCCGAGTGAGAACGGTATGGGTAACTGTCTGAATCCACAGGGAGAGTGGGTGAGTTCAGACTGCAGTCAAAGTAGTGAGAACATGCGTAGCTGAAATGAATTTCCTGCTGTGAACTATTTTCAGAACTAAAATCCTGACAAACATAAACCAGCAAAGTCATTCAGTAGTGCCAGCTTCTTCTACCCACAGCGTCCTGGTTTTAAAAAGACTGGATGAAGCTGAGCGCCTTGCTATTTTCATTCAAAGTGAACAGATCTCTTCATCATATGCCTTAAGGAGTGTATAGTTAATTAAATTTTCATTTATTCATAAATGAGTCCATGTAATAACAAATCTGTGCCTTTTTGTTTTAAGTTTAAGTAAAGAGCAGAGGAGGGAAAAGGGGCTGATGAAATCTCTAACTGTGTGTTGTGTTTTAGGATGACACGGTGGACCTCAGATACATCTATTTTAGTGTTGCACTCCTCACTGGATATGTTGACCTGAAGTCGCTGCTTCACTCTGCATTTACTGTAAGTCCTGCTGATTTATCCACGTTATTCTTTTCTTTTTTTTTTGTCTTGACAGCCACATTTTTGTCTCTTTATAATTTTTCTCCATATTCCAGTGGCTGCATTTGGAAACGTGATGCACCTTAAGGATGTATTTTCAGTATAAAGCAAATGCATCAGAACCCTGTAGTAAGAAATTTACTCCAGCAGAACGCCAATCATATATGTAAAATATAAAGATGCTTTCGGCTGCTCTCTTATTCACAAGGGGTCACCACAACGGCCCTTCCTGTCGTAACCACAGTGGGATTTGTGTCCTCGAACCTGGGATCTTTCGCTTGTTAGGCAAATAAATGCGTGCAAAAAAACACAAATGACATCCTCAGGAGGAGCCTTGCTGTACCTGCTGTCGTCTTGCCAAGAACATCCTCTGCTTGTTTTTTAAAAATTCAATCTTTTTGTTTTGCAGATGTTTGCCAGAGAGGGCGGAGGCAGCCTGAATGAAAGGGAGCTGTCGGACCTCATGGGGGCGCTGCTGGGTCTTACCTCAGCATAGCATTGCTGAACTCTATGCCGCCTCCTCCAGTCAGAACCGGCTCACTGAAGGTGAGACGCATTGATCTCAACAGAAGTTCTCAACTCTGAATATTCACCTCCCAGACTCGGCTCATATGGGCTGCTAAACACGATGACAAGATAACCTGCCAAAGAAATAAGTCACTAAACTCCTGCAATATTATGTAAAGCAGGGTGGTTGGTGAATGCCCGTTACACCACAGGGTTAACCAGCTGCTGTTGTGCATCGGAGTGAATACCCTTCAGATTCTGCAGGCGCAGAACATTTTACGTTCTGCTTAGTAAAGAAAAAGATCGCTTACACTTGCGTGCACAGTCAACGACAGCTACAGGGGAAAAAAGCACTTACACAGCAGTGTACAGAGCAAACGTGGAGCTGTGGAAGCAAAATGTGTGCATTACCAACAACCTGCAGCAGGAAGTTAATTTACCTTTTTTTTTTTTTTTCTTCTTTCTTTGTAGATAAATATCCAAGCAGAGACATGTTTAAGAGCTGAACACACTGGCTTATTGAAATGTGGTTTGTGTATTGTAATTGATGTATGTTCCCTGATCGAGTTCAGTTCCTTGCGTGCTGTGGAGGGAATTTAAAGTCCAGAGTGGGGGATGGATTTTTCTTTCTGTGGCCTTTTATTTATTTATTTTTAAAGTCATAATCTTTGCATTTTCCTTTTTTTTTCTTTTTATTTTAAATTTTTTTTTTTTTATTATTCCCTTGAGTGCTGGTGTTTATAGGTGACAAAGCACTTATAAACCATCCCTATTTTGGCTTTTTCCACAGAAGCTCTGCTGCGCGTGCTGACGACCCACCCCACCTATCAGAAAGTGACGAAGGAGTACCTGAAGCCCGAGGAGGTGCCCGTCACCCCTCTGTCCAGCAGAAAGTCTGCAAACAACAACAGAAACCTGCGCAGCAGCAACGGACCCATTTACAACAACAGGAAGTCTGAATGAGGACCTCGCTGTGAATTTTACTTTTTTTGGAGTGGGAGGGGTTCAGGGAGGACAGACAGATTGAAGCAAAATACTGGACAGAAGATTGTACCGTACACGCTGTGTGTCAGAGTTTGTGCGTTTATGAAAGTGTTTTTAGCTGTGTGTCCATTTGCACAAGCAGTGGTAAACTAAATGAGACCTTTAGTGTGACTAAATGATGATTTAATTTCTCTCTCAGGGGTGTGTGTGTGTAACTGTTTTAGTTACTCTTTGCTTCAGATGTTGTTAAAGTTGTTTTTTTACTCAAAGGTTTGAAATGTGTTATTTATAAAGTTTCTTTGAATGTGTGCTGACTTTTTTTAGGGATGGGGGGGGCACTCTGTAAATCCAAAGGTTTATTTTGTAAATAAATTTATTCTTGCATTTGTGTGTTTTATACTTGACAATGAAACTGTTAAATGAGTTTTCCTGTTCTTTCCTCCATCACAGTCTCTTGGATTTACACAGTAAGACTTTCAATGACGGCGCAGAATGTACATTAATTAACAGCTGATTTTGTACTCTGAAAGAAAAAGAGCGTTAGCAGCTCCTGCCGCAGGAAAAATGAACATTTTAGCACCTTTAAACCTAAAAAGGTAAGGAGGAAAATGTCGCACACAGAAGGAGGAATCTTGTCAGTCTGTGAAAAAGGCTTTTAATGAGACAAGCTGGTGGCTTTACAGTGTGTAAGTCATATTACTTGGATCACTGTTTTGGCTACATCTGGCTTTGTCATCTTCTTGAGGCAAAAGCTCAAGCTCTGGGGGGAAAGAATTTGAGTTCTAAGTGTTTTACGGTGAGACCTGTGTGTGCATTTTATTTTAAAATCATAAATGTTGGGAACCTCTGTTTTCAGCAACCAAAACATTAAATGCAACTAAAACTGACATTAGGTGTAATGAATATACTGCTCAAAAAATATTCAAAGGAACTCTTACATATCTTGATAAATGAGGCCCAGTTGATACGAAGGGTCAAAAGTGTGTCAGTAAAATATCCCTCACTCCATTACACCAGCAACAGCCTGAACCACACCTTGGTTATAATGATTAGTTGTTTCAGTTTCTGTTCCCTTCCTGTCAGCTCCAAGCAGTCTGGCCATTCTCCTTTAACCTCTGACATCAGCGGGGCAGGCCGAGCGATGTAAACCCTAGAGATGGTAGTGTGGGAAGATCCCAGTAGATCAGCTCATCTGGCACCAACAACCGCGCCATGTTCAAAGTCACGTGAGTCACTCTGATGCTCAGTTTGAATATCAGCAGGTCGCCTTCATCACATCTACATGCCTTAATACATTGCCTTGCTGGCATGTGATTGGCTGATTAGATATTTGTATTAATAAGCACTTGAAAAGGTGTACTGGTGAGTATATCATTCAGTAAAGTAGAACATGACGAAATGAATATAATAAAAAAAATCAAAAAAAGTTTACAGTACAGAGATCAATGAGTTAAAATCTGAATCAAATACAGTAAAAATAATTTAATACAATACAATAAAGTAAAATGTATGCAAAAAAGAAAAAGCAGAGCAAGTGTCAGATGACATTAAATTGTCTCAGTATGTCAGAGTGCTAAGTGTTGAAATAAGGGTCAACGTGAGAGGACAGATGGACAGATGGGTTTTCGCTCCTCTGTCGTTTGTTAAGGCTCCATAAGGTGTTTTATGGGCTTTAATCTGCTGCACTACCATTTTTACCTCAGCAGAGGGCAGAAATGTCCCTTGAAAGAAACTCAATAATGACGATTGTTGAAAAGCTGTTTTTGTTGTTGTTGTTGTTGTTGTTTTGTGTTTTAATTGACATTTGTCCAAACAAAGCAAAGTCCAAGTGTGATATGTCAGGAAACGCCACAGGAGTCAAATTAAAATCTAAGAGCTGCCAGGCAAACGGGACCTGCACGGTGAACACTAATAAATCATCTCTGGGTCAGTTTATGTGCTGGCTGACTCAAATACATTTCCCTCATTTCCCCCAAAATTTGGGATGCTAAATCCAGAGTGCAACAATGAACTAAAAATAGTATAAACGACATCGCAGCATGCTTTAAAACGTATGCCCATCCTGAACTTGACGTTTAAGAAAGCAGAATAGGGGGAGCCAAAACATGAGGTTACAAAGACTGACTAACAATCATCTTTGAAACATTCACCGAATCTGGGGGAATGTTTCTGCCCTCGGGGGAATGCCGTCTCAAAAGCACTGGTCACACAGTGACCAGCTCATCAATGTGCTAATACTCTATCACACAAGAGAAGAAAAAAAAATGTACATAAAGAAGCTGCAGCCCTCTGGGGCTCTGAACTCTAAGACAAGGTCGACAACTGATCTGACCGATCAGAATCTGTGTGCTTACAGTTACTTCACACAACATGGATGAACTACAAACACATGATGTTATGCCAATGTTGTGTTTTGGTCATAATTGAATAAGGTCAACATTACTAACTGTGGTCATAAAAAACTTTTCTGCAGGGGTGTCAAACATAAGGCCCCAAGCCCTAACCAGGCCCCCCAAAGTCTCCCATCTGGCCCAATGGATGGTTGCGGAAAATGTGAAAATTTCAGGGAAGGAGGGCAGAAATTTGCCTCCTGGTTCCAAGTTTGTTTTGCTCCCTAGGAAGGTAGAGCTAGTTCAGCCATCACTAGTACAACGCAATTCCCATTTTAATTTGTTTGTTTGTTTGTAATTAAAATCGCCGCTGCAGTTCATTCACCGATGGAGCCTGGTTGGTTCTTTGTGTATGGTTTATTTAGTTTATTTTAGTTATAAAATACACAACAGTGGCAGTGCTGGCTGCAATCTCCACACTTTTATTACTGTTTACATGCACTGCTGCCGTCTTGGATTGCAAAGTCATAGGTAGTGTGACTCCTGTGGCGTTTCCAAGTGGGAAAATTCCAGCTTCCCTTTTCTAATGGAACGCAGTATTTATTGTTAGTAATCGTACTGGAATACACCATGTTTGTCCTCCTACACAATCAGGAGCTTCACTGATCTGGCCCCCTGTGATCAAACTGGGTTGTATGTGGCCCATGATGTAAAATGGTACAACAAAACATGCCTTTACTGTGTGCTTCACTAGTGTAACTATGGCATTATGCCAAAGTTGGAGTAACAAACCAATGTTTTTAGAATGTAAATATAGCGCGTTTGCTGACGCAGAGCCCTGGTCTTACCTTTTCACATTATTATTACGTAATCACATTTGTTCACATTGATTCACATTTGTTCTGTAGGTGAAAGGTCACTGGTTCAGTTCCAGCAGGAGACACAAACCCCTTTTGGAGCGGGATAAGAGAGGGCATTCGGTGTAGAAAAAGAACAAAAAAAATTAAAAACAAACAAATCTACCAAATCAAACATGAGGCGCTGCCTGCTGTGGTGACTCCTTGTGACAAGGGAGCGGCTGAAAGTAGCTTTGATTACATAACCTGTTGTGTTAATAGCTCAAATAGAGGACATCACCACTATACCGGGTTAAACTGCACATCCACTGAAGCGGATATATTACTGAGCGTGTGCCGCCACTCAGATAAAAGTTATTTCTGCGCGTATCACAGCAGCGCGGCTCTGTAGAAAGAGTCCTCTCAAAGCATTTGGCTCACTGTGAAAAATGTCCACAAGCGTTTTTGAAATTTTACATCAAGCAGAAATGGGAAAACATTACTGTTTTGAAACCAATCAGCTGTTCAGTTTCGATTCAGCTTTATTTATAAAGTGGCAATTCACAAAAGCAGGCGCTTTACACGGCAAAGAGCCTAAAATAATCGAGAGAAAACCAGCAATCAAAACGGTCTGTAACATAGCACCTATCTACTGTAAGTTTTTATTTTTTTATTTTATTTTATTAATATAAGCAAAAGCATTCTTGTTTTAAGGAATGCATCCAAACCCCTGCACGTTGATTTAAATGACAGAGGACACTAAAACAAAGAGATCAAAGAGTGGAACACAGTCGGGGGTAGGAAACAATGATTTCATTACGTCACATCAGCCTGCTGATGCAAACTGCTACCTTTTGTCCAGGTGTTTACTGTGCTTAACGGGTTCTCTTTGTCTTTTCTTACAAAAACCCAGCATTACTTTAACACGTTGCTCCTTCTGGTTTAAATGCTGACACTTTCACACAGATAAAAATTGACAAAACGTGTTCATCGTTTATTTGCACGGTTGCTTCCACCCCCTGTCTTTATCTAATTCTGAAAGCAGGAAGTCACAGAGTGGAAAGTGTTTTCATTTGTGTGAGCTGTACTCCAGCATTCAATAACCTGTTTCATATTAGATTCACTCTGTTAAATTAACCTTTTTTTCTTTTTTAAAATTTTTTTTATATCTAATTACTCGCGTTCAAAGGTGAAAGATGAAAAATAAGATAGCTAAACGTTAGCCGTCTTTTAACCCAAAAGTCCAAACTGTAAAATATTATATAAATATGTTCGAGGGCTAAAGGTCTTAGACAAATGATCAGCCAGCATAGTGAACAATTAGTGCAAAGGGCAGACAAAAGGCGAAGTTCAAAAAGCTAGAAAGTAGGTGTGTGACTGTAAGAAGTGGTAGAGTGAGGCTGAGTACAGGTGGCACAGGAACAACGAGAAACAGAACAAAGTGACGGGAATGAGCAAAAACCAAATGAAGCAGGGAATGGCTTCCTGACATGGAGCACGTTAGGGAGGGAATCAGGAAAGTCTCTGGCCTTATTTCAGTGAAAAATCAAACAATTTTTGGATAAAGGGAAGTTTTTTGGGGGGGGAAACACACTGGGTCATGTTTCAAGAAGAACATCAGGAATATGTCACATTTTTGATCTAAGGACAGCTTTGCAACACTGACAAGGCAGAAATGTTCAAGAGGTGTGCTTGTTATCTCAGCCAGTGCTGGGGGGGGGGTATCTGCTGTATCAAGAAATCACCACACAGAACCTGTCTGACAACGTGAGGGAGGCTAAAAGATCTCACAACGCGACACATCATCTCACAATCTGAAGAAACAGCTGAGAAACAAAGATGATATCTATCAGCCTGGAAATGGTTACAAAGCCATTTCCTTAAAAATGACCTTCAACAGGTCGTCCAGTGTATCTGAGTGAAAACAATTCTGCAAAGAAGAGCGGGCCAAGATTCCTCGACAGCGATGTGAAAGACTCAAAGGCATTTGTAAGACATGCTTGATTGCAGTTCATGTTGCCAAGGGTGGAACAACCAGTTTTTAGGTTTAGGGGGCAATTACTTTTTCACACAGTGGGTTTTGAGATTTCCAAAATATTTGAATTTTACTCAAGTATGGATGGTCTATAGCCCACAGCAGGCCATAATATTAGTCAGATAATCCATTAAAAATGCTCCAAAATGCACCAGAAGCACAAACCCAGTGCAAAGGTCCAGTTTAATGACTCAAAGTGGTGGATGAGACCAAGCAGAAGCTGCCTTTGTCAAGATATATGTCAGTGCATGCAGACACATCCCTAAGTCCAATATCATGAAGGATGAGTTCTTATGAGGGGGAAACATTAGAGGCCACTAGAGGAACTGCAGCTTTTGGTATTGTAGTATTGAAGATATTGTATATGTTCACCTTATTAGGACAGATATTTGTGTTGATAGGGGCAGATACGTGTGAGTTTAGGATTAAATTGTGGTATAATCCCATGTTAACACATCAATTTATTCAGGCAGTAATCAATTACAATAATATGGTACTTTGTAATGATGTAGTGATGCCAGCACTACTAAAAACATTTAAATTCCTCTTAAACCAAAGACCTTCTCATGTCAATCTATAAAATGTTCCTCATTTATGTATTTTGGTATAAAATTGCAAATACAAATGTTTTCTTTACTTTTAAAAGTTCAGTGTAAGGAGTACTGAAATATTACCGACTGAAAAATAATCACTATGATCACATTTTTCTGTGTTTTTTTTTTTCATAGAGCGAGATCCTGATAAACTCTTAACAATGACCTGTATATTAAATTAACGATAAAATAACCGAAAAAAGGCAGCTCTGAGCTTCCATACTTGTTTCACCATCACATTGAACTCCTTGCTATCAAACAGGGACCAGTCTGCAGTGAAAACTTTACAGGCTGCAATAAGGTTGAAAGTGAGCCCATTTTGTTTTCTCTTGACCTGCTCTTCCTCCACCCCACCGTCTGCTTCTTCACGCGGGTGGATGTGTTTCACAGAGGGAGGTCGATAACAGCGACGCCCTGCAGACCACAACAGCAGAGAAGACATGAGAGCAGCAGAAAGACTTTTACAGCTTTTGTTACAGTCGTAGATTAATGAATGTGAAAGGGGGGCTTTTAACAGAGGGGGGCAGATTTAAATGATTGACTTTATTAATATGATTGAATATCTAGTTCAGAAACTTAAAAATGAAGATTAAAACAGTGCCAAGCTGTGTGTTTTGTCTCTTTTTGGGAACTGAATTACACTCAAGATGAGAGTAAAGGGAAGGTCTGTATCCATCCACTGTACAGAAGCTGCCCAAAAAGAACAAGTCAGCTTATGTGTGCCACTAAGTTGATGTTTCACTTTGAAAATATTACAGCTATCTTCTATAAATATATATATATTTCTTCTAATAGACTTCAGGCTGGAATTTGCAATTTGGATCTGGATTGGAAATGCAGGTAGGTGCTGATTTTCAGACTTGTTTATCTGATATTGATAAAGTTGGGCTCATATGAAGTGGAATCGTATGCATGAAAGGTGTTGGATATTGACTTTTTGGCTTCTAGTAGCAGGAAATCCGCAGTGCTAGAAAGTAAAGTTACATGTTTTTAAAGCATATTAAAATATGCCACAGTGTTAGCAGTCATATAATCTTTTCACCTCCAATACTAGTGACCTAAATTTGCATGCAGCCAAGCAGTGAAACCAATAACATATATCCTAATATTCTGGGTAATTGATTCAGTTGACGTCTCCCCAGGTCACAACATCACATCTAGACGCGGCCTCCTGACCTGGCCTGGCAGGCTGGAGGGGGAAGTAACCCTGCTGATTATTCAGTGTTTCATAGTAATTTTCCTCTGCAGCACCATGCAAACATCTAAAGCCACCCCTCATTTCTTTATATTTTGCTAGTAAAATGGGAAATAGTTGCAGCGATTTATTGACGCATGTACAAACATGTTGAGGTCCGGGCTCTGAGGAGGCCAATCCATAACTGAGAGGGTCCCGTTTTCTATCTATGTATACTTTTACTGCATTGGCAGTGTGTTTGGGAGCATTGTCATGCTGAAAAATGAAGCTGCTAACAAGCAGATGCTTTCCAGATGGTGTTGCATGGTGGATCAAAATCTGACCTCCTAACGTCAGTACATGATTTCAACCAAAAAAAAAATCACATTTGGGTTCCATCAGACCTGTTGTCACTAATTTTCAGTCCAGTTCTTGTGTAATTTGGCATACCTCGGCCTTTTTCCCTGTTTCCCTTCCTTAAAAATGGCTTCTTGACAACCACCCTTCCACTGAGACCATTTCTGATGAGACATCAATGAACAGTAGATGGATCAACTGAAGATCCAGATGCATCTCTCAGGTCCTGTGTCAGGTCTTTGCTGAGTTTTTTCCTATTTCTAAAGGACGTGACTTTCAGACACTGTTCAGCTGCTGCAGATGGATCTTTTAAGCCTGACACTTTTTTTGTCCTCCACACTGCACACCATGTACCACACTGACATGCATCATGTTTTTGGCCAATATCTTTTTGGGAATCACCCTGTTGGTGCACAAATAGTATTTTTATGCTGTCAAACTGTGTTGTCTTTGGCATTTTTCACAGATTCAACTAAAGAAACAGGTCGCTAGTAACAAAGTGCACAAAGATGCAGTTTGAAATGGTTTCTTTGGTAAGTTGTCTGTTATGTGTAGAGAAAACATTAGTTCATCCCTTGAGTTAGATACTGTTTTCATGCTTGAATGACATGGCTTAACAAACAAAAACCATTCCTCTGAAAACAGTCAGGTACAAGGACTGGATTCCAAATGAGTGAAAAACCAGCCAGTGTCCAAAGAAGAACTGTGAAAGACCTTCAGAACGCCTGGAGAACGACTGCTCAAGACCATTTAAAAAAAGAAATGACAAAGCCTGGCTGCAAAACAAAGAAATGAGGGGTGTCTTAAGATATTTGAGAAGTACTGTAAAAATCCTGATTAAATTCTTACATAAATAATAAAGGGGAAATGACCTTTTGCAATACCAAAACTGTAAGATCAAATTTTCAACTTTGAAAATGGGTCAAATTTCAAACTTTGACCCAAAAAAAACATTTAAAAAAAAATAAAGTCAGATTTTGTCATTTTCAGCTCTTCATGAGGCATACTGACTAATGGGCCACAATTTTGACTCTGAATATTACATTTTGGTCATATTTATCACAGTAATTTAACCCTATGGAAGGAGACTGTGGAGGCTTTCAGAGACAGAAACTGTTTGTGTGCTTTGTTCAAGTTCAGTAATGTCTGCGCAGTATTTATTCGACAATCCTGTTTTAAAAATGAATAAATTTTTTTTTAAAAAGTAATTTTTCAAACATGCTGGACCATACATGTGACCTTGATGTGAGCTGCTCCACTGATTTGATATGTGTCCTTGTTTTTTTTTTCTTGGTACCAGTAAGTGTTGTCAAATAAATGCACTCACACAAAGAGAGTATCTGTCTCTAGTGTGACTTGTCTCCAAGTACTTACCGAGTAGTATCATGTAAATAGATTTGGAAACAGCAGGGGCTGGGGTCACGCCGGATTGAGGGAACTTTGTCTGGGGAATGTGTTTCGCTTTCAGTCCTTACGGTCTAAATCTGTTTATGTACGTGGGCTAAACTGTCAGTTCTATTTCCCACACAGGCAGAAAATAATGTATCTAAAATTGCCAGCACCACGTATGTTTCAACGGTAGGTGAAGCTTTTAAAAAAAAACAAACTGTGGCCTTCTTCTAAACCCGAAAAACTCGTTTTAGCAAAAACTGGAGTAAACAGCAAAATGTAGATAAAATAGCAAACAAAAGGAACAAAGCGTTGGTCCAGGGTGGGATTCAAACTGTTGCTGTTAAAGTGAAAGGTGACTGATGTGTGGCAAACACAGAAATATGCACAGAGATGTTTTCCAATTAAAGAAATGGCCAAAAAGAAGCAATATATGATAAAACTTTACAGGTGAGAAGCTGTTGCAAACATCTTACAGTTACCAGCGTCTTTAAAAGCTGATTTTGATGTTGAGTAAAATCCTAAAATACATTATTTTGGTGGTTTCTGCAAAAGCAAACTTAAAAGTATAATTTCCACGGTTAAATAATCTTTTAAAAACCAAAGTCAGACAACATTTTAGGCCATTATTTTTGTAATAGAGTTAATGTAGCTGTAGTAGCCAATCACAGCTGCTTGAGTAGCTCCCCGGAGATGCCCTTCCTGACACAACCCCAAACGGGATTTGCGTCTCCTCTCGGGATAGAACCAGAATGTGTAAACCACTACACTATGGAGGCAGTAAATAAAGTTAACATTGATAGAAGCTTTAAAATACGTGCCCAGATTGGCCTGAATTTCAGATTTAGAAACATTTAAAGCTACAAAGTGTTGATGAGCTGATTCTGTGTGCTGGTTTCCAAAAGATAAGGAGAAAGGACTTTGAGCCAGCTGACAAGCCAAACGTTGACAGGATCGGACAGTTTGTTGTTTAAATGACAGAGCAATCCTTCCACAGTTTATGGCAGAAGATCACATAAAAAGCAGCCGCAGAGTTTAAATATTCCTTTTAGGTATTATGTTATAGAACTATTATAGCTGATACTTTAAATATTTGAATTGAAGACACAAATTGCCTTTGTGGCTGTGTCAGAAAGGGCATCTGACATAAAAAATCTGCTAAACCAAACATGGGGAGCTACCCACTGTCACGATTCGGCTGACTGAATCACAAACTGGCATGAGACTGCTGATGTATTTTATTTCTTCTTTTTAATATTTTTTAAGTGACAATCACTTTTTGTCATTTTTCTTTTAAAGAAACAAACTTTGGCGTCCACATGAATGCCAAAGGGCTGTTTATGTGCCAGTCGGGTGCAAACGTACACTTCATTTAAAAGGAGGATGTGGACACTGTATCCACTTTTTTTGTGCTTCTCCCATTCCCGGTGAACGCTGTCACTCCCTTACCTAGTATGGCCCGCTTGTAGACCAATCGATGGACGTTCAACTGATACATAGATAAACGTCAGTGTTTGGGTGAAAACCCCTTTCTGCTTGCTGTCTGAACAGAAACACGTCCACAGAAGGACACATTTGCGGGAACATGAGTTACGCTTCAGTAGGGGAAGATTTGTTTTATGAAAAGTCACTAAATCTTGTAAAAAAGTTGCTATGTTGGGACCACTGCAGCCAACATTCAACCAACAGATCCCCTTAGAATTATAAGGTTCTATCTGCATTCTGACCAGTTTCAAGATATTAAATAATAGAACCTTATAATACCAAGTTAAGGCTTGATTTTGCAGATAGAATCTTTTTGTTTTGTGAATAAAATGGCCAAAGTTGTATATAATTGAAAAAAAATTTCTTACATATGAGAGGTTGATTTAGCGGTCAAGAAATAAGAATCGTGAGAAAGCTGGAAATAACCAGTTAGCACAAATGTTTATGCTTGTTTAAGAAGGGAAATAAGTATTTGGACACACTATCAATCCTGTGTTAGCAAAAACAAAAAAAAATATCGGCTTGTTTTTCAGTATTTTAACCATTTAACTCCAGTCACTCGTACTCATTCAGGACTAGCTATTTAGCGCCTCTCAGTGGCTTCATTCTAAATTACAGCCAACTTCTGCATGGTCCATCATTTATATACAGTCCTAATATGATAGTTAATAGGGTAAGAAACGTGATTTATGTTTGGAGTTTTCAAACATTTAATTTTAAAGTGCAGTTTGTACATATTTCCTGGTATAAATGAGCTTCCTTACACCTCACCCAGCTGTTTGATTTCGGGGCTCAGCCTGTGGGCTGAGCGACTTTGAAAGGGGCGGGACAGGTGAGGAAGTCACAGGCGGAGGGTATAAATCCTCCAGCCTGTGCCAGCGGGACAGAAAGTTGAGAAGGTGCTGTGGCGTTTTTAAAATTTTATTATTTTTTTTCTCGTTTCTGCTGCTTTGTGTCTGCGTTTGTTCATTTGGCTGTGTCTAAGCTAGCAACGGCTAGCTCAGCTTCCAACCGCTGGGGAAACTTTTGAGGCTCCGCTGAAAAACGTCCCTGAGCACAGCCTGACCTGCTTTTTTCCCTCTCTCTCTCTCTCTCTCAGGCATTTTGAGATAAACTTTCATTAGCAAAAGAGCATGAATCACTTTTAAAGCTTTTATAGTTGGTAGAACTCGTCTGTTTTATATATTCCATGGAGAGCCACGGCAGTAGCTGCAGCATGGACGGGGCTGAGCAAGAATGCCCAAATCCCTTCATTCATGAACTGAAGCTCACAAAGGTGCAATGGATCAAGGTAATCATTAAATGTATAGATTTTACTGAAAGTAGGGCACGCTTACTGCCCTACTTTAAACATTACAGTTAATCTCTCGCTTAAGAGAGAGCCGTGCTAACTCCGGGTTTAACTCTGGCTTTTTCGGGGGTTGTGAAGGTAATAATCCACGCCATGCTAATTTATGCTACCAGATGTGCGCCCCCCTGTTTTCTTTTTGCTCCATTTTCTTCGTAACGCTGACCAGAAACACACTCAAAGTTTCCCATAAAGGTCCTATGAAATAACTAGTCTAAACAAATGAAACGGAAATGTTAAAATTTGTATTGAAAAGTATTGGGAGGTCTTTTTTTTTTTTTTTAAACTTTCCCTGGTAAATGGTTAAAACATCATCCAGTTTGTACTTATTGTTACTATGAGTAGATAAGGCTAACGAGGAAAATGATCCACTAGTACTTACTGGGATGGGAAAAGCTATGTACAAACTGCGTTATAGATCTTTTTCTTTGAATTTCTCGGACTTTCACTTTTTTGTTATACTAAGTAGATAGGACTAACCAAACTGAGCAGATGTTGGGATGGGAAATGCTCCACTATTGCACATTAGTGACTGTAGAAAAATGGGAGTCTCTCTGGGGTAGCAGTAAATTTACTCCTTAACCTTTCTGAGGGCCTCGCACTTGATCTTTGTGTTTTTTTTCCTGGCTCCACATGAGCCTTTAGGGACAACTCCACAGATAGTTATGCAAATTATTTTCTTACCTCAATTAACAGAAGCCCTACTATTACCATCCTGGTGACCTTTTTAGGGACCCTGAGGTCTCCAACATGTTTGTTAGACTACACATAAGATGTTTTAGTGAGTACCTGCACAGGAGAGCATTGATCTGAGTTTTATCCTGAATAATTCAGTATAGTAAGTATTTTGATTTTCATCTCCTTTATTTGTACTGTGATACACTCACAAATGTGTGTCATGAAGATCAGACTTTATGTCTTTATATCAGGTGTGCCCACTCCCACCTGACTGCATTCAACCTCTTCAATTAAATCATAAAATAAGCAGAAAAGCCCCTTTACTCACTAGAGGCAGTTTGTTTCAAATCTATGTTAAAGTGTCTCTTTGGGCCTGATTTTAAGACATTTCTGCTTGAGTCTGGTCCAGGAAAGGTACAGATCAGTGCATAAAAATTCACCAGGACTCAGGAACCAAAGTGTCTGATGCTCAGAATTTGTGCTGAGTAGTTTTTCCTGGACTTAAATGTGCTGCTCAGTCTTATAGACTCTTTATAATGATGCTTTACAGTACATGCCATATTAACCTGTTGACATACAAACTCATATCTAACTTATCTTGTACTAAACTGTTCCAGCGTTATTTTCTAGTTAAATTTAGCCTAAAAGTGATGAAGCGGGGTCATGTGTTTATATGTGCTGTTGGGACATTTTTGACCATAAAAATGTTTCCTACCACAAATTTGTCAATCTGCTTCTCCTACAGCTTTTCATAATCTAATTTCTTTAAACAGGAATTAGTCTGCTGCTGTGGCAGGAATAGTGGAAGGTTAAAGCTTTTATTTTTTTGTAATTTGTTGGTAATTGTTCCATGATTAGACACACGTGAGATGTTTCAGAAATGTAAATAATCCGAGTGCTTCTGTACTAAGTATATTACATATCTGTAAACCAGATGCTTGTTTGGATTTAGTTTGAAACAAAGGCATTAAAGTAACAAATGGTGAAAAAACACCCTGACTTTAAGGAGTTCACTGTAATTGGCTGTTCAGTAAAGTATTACATAGTCAGTTTAGTGTTCAAATGATACTAGCGTGCTATAATACATATAAATGATAATAACACACCTAAAGTTTGAACATGTACTTGAAGGATGTATGTGTGTGTGTGTATGTGTGTGTGTGTGTGTGTGTGTGTGTGTGTGTGTGTGTGTGTGTGTGTGTGTGTGTCATATACTAATTGTTGATACAGTGCTGGGGTGGACATGAAAGGATTAATAAAGAGTGTTGAGCAGATTGAGCCTCATCCTGGAGTGTGTTGTCATGGCATGCTTTAACCAACCACCACGGCACATTAACATGTCATTGTATTAAACAAAGACTGCTATTCAGATATCCTATATTTGCATAAGTCTTGGATATATGAATAGAAGTGTTTGAATTTTTCAAATGATGACCAGGTGTAAACTTGATGTCTACTGAATTTGACAGTCACGCACTAGTTAGACGTTTTTTTTGTTTATGCAGATTTAGACGTTTTAGATTTAGACTGCAAAACAGCGTCCACACTCTTCTGGTGTTTGGGGTGGGTGAATTCTGGTTTAACTTGTCTAATTGTTCCTCTGATCCCGTAGAGTATTATCCTGGGCTGCACCCTGCTCCCCTTACGTGTCATCCTGGCCTCTGTCTTCCTGCTCATCGCGTGGATCGCTGCCTGGCTGCGAATCGTTGGCCTGTCTGAGGAAGAACGCTCTAAACCCTTAAAAGGCTGGCGGCTCTGGTTTTTCCACTCGATCCTGTGGCTGCTGGGCCGCGCCGTGTTCTTCTGCGTGGGTTTCCACTGGGTTAAGGTGAAAGGTCGCAAGGCAGACGTGAAGGAGGCCCCAATCATGGTGGTCGCGCCCCACAGCAGCTACTTGGACATGGTGATTATGTTTCCAGGCCAGGTGCCGTCAGTGGTGTCGCGGTCGGAGAACAAGAATCTGCCGGTCATAGGGGGTAAAGAGATGCAATTTTGTTACCATGCCAACAGTCTTATTGTCTCCACACCTCAAAGCACCTTTTGGATCTCTAAAAATCCCAATGCTGATGGGAGCAGTTGGAGTTTCTCTGCTTTGCATCAGCGTAAACAGAGTTTTCAGCTTTGTGAGTTCACACTGTGCTCTGTACTGACCAGAGACACAGCTCACCTTTTATGGGCTAAAATATCAATTTAGTCTTTTAGGTCCAGCTTGCAGTTGCAGTGCAGATGAGTTGCCTACTTACTATGCAGCCAGCCAACAGTGTTCTTTAATGTTTCAGCTCTACTGGAGTGCAGCCAGTCCATAATGGTGAGCAGGAGGGATCCAAACTCGAGGAAAAGGGTCGTCTCTGAAGTGAGCCAGAGGGTGACTTCTAATGGATACTGGCCTCAGGTGAGATGTTTTGTGGTCACTCGACCCACTTGTGGCTTCTGTCATTAAATGAGCTGCTTCACCTTGAATTCCTTCAGGTATAGAGACTGAAATGATCCAACTGTCTTGGCTATTGTCTTTTCATTACTGCCAACCTACACTGCTCAAAAAAATAAAGGGAACACTTAAACAACACAATATAACTCCAAGTAAATCAAACTTCTGTGAAATCAAACTGTCCACTTAGGAAGCAAAACTGATTGACAATCAATTTCACAATTTGCTGTTGTGCAAATGGAATAGACAACAGGTGGAAATGATTGGCAATTAGCAAGACACACTCAATAAAGGAGTGGTTGTGCAGGTGGGGACCACAGACCACTTCTCAGTACCTATGCTTTCTGGCTGATGTTTTGGTCACTTTTGAATGTTGGTGGTGCTTTCACACTCGTGGTAGCATGAGATGGACTCTACAACCCACACAAGTGGCTCAGGTAGTGCAGCTCATCTAGGATGGCACATCAATGTGAGCTGTGGCAAGAAGGTTTGCTGTGTCTGTCAGCGTAGTGTCCAGAGGCTGGAGGCGCTACCAGGAGACAGGCCAGTACACCAGGAGACATGGAGGAGGCCGTAGGAGGGCAACAACCCAGCAGCAGGACCGCTACCTCCGCCTCTGTGCAAGGAGGAAGAGGAGGAGCACTGCCAGAGCTCTGCAAAATGACCTCCAGCAGGCCACAAATGTGCATGTGTCGGCACAAACGGTGAGAAACCGACTCCATGAGGATGGTATGAGGGCCCGACGTCCACAGATGGGGGTTGTGCTCACAGCCCAACACCGTGCAGGACGCCTGGCATTTGCCGGAGAACACCAGGATTGGCAAATTCGCCACTTGTGCCCTGTGCTCTTCACAGATGAAAGCAGGTTCACACTGAGCACACGTGACAGACGTGACAGAGTCTGGAGACGCTGTGGAGAGCGATCTGCTGCCTGCAACATCCTTCAGCATGACCGGTTTGGCAGTGGGCAGTAATGGTGTGGGGTGGCATTTCTTTGGAGGGCCGCACAGCCCTCCATGTGCTCGCCAGAGGTAGCATGACTGCCATTAGGTACCGAGATGAGATCCTCAGACCCCCTGTGAGACCATATGCTGGTGCGGTTGGCCCTGGGTTCCTCCTAATGCAGGACAATTCTAGACCTCATGTGGCTGGAGTGTGTCAGCAGTTCCTGCAAGATGAAGGCATTGAAGCTATGGACTGGCCCGCCCATTCCCCAGACCTGAATCCGATTGAGCACATCTGGGACATCATGTCTCGCTCCATCCACCAACGTCACGGTGCACCACAGACTGTCCAGGAATTGGCGGATGCTTTAGTCCAGGTCTGGGAAGAGATCCCTCAGGAGACCATCCGCCACCTCATCAGGAGCATGCCCAGGCATTGTAGGGAGGTCATACAGGCACGTGGAGGCCACACACAATACTGAGCCTCATTTTGACTTGTTTTAAGGACATTACATCAAAGTTGGATCAGCCTGTAGTGTGTTTTTCCACTTTAATTTTGTGTGTGACTCCAAATCCAGGCCTCCATTGGTTAATAAATTAGATTTCCATTGATGATTTTTGTGTGATTTTGTTGTCAGCACATTCAACTTTGTACAGAACAAAGTATTCAATGAGAATATTTCATTCATTCAGATCTAGGATGTGTTATTTGAGTGTTCCCTTTATTTTTTTGAGCAGTGTATAAGGCCAGAGTTTGCAGCACTCAGAAACACCAGAAGATATAAACACATTGCACTGAGCTGTAAGGGCTGCTGCTCATCTTATCTCACAAACTGCCTTTTCTTCCTACCTGGCTAGATGCTGATGTTTCCCGAGGGAACCACAACCAACGGCCGCTGTTTGCTCAAATTCAAGCACGGTGAGTTAAATATACACCCACCAAACAAAGTTTGCTCTGCTTGCAAACCAGCTTAGGAAAACCATTCTAGTCTGGTTTTCCTTGACAGTGTGTCAGTTGTTTGTACAAGTTGTGTAGGAATGACTAGCAAGAGTGGGAATTACTCCAGGCTGTTTCTCATTTCCTCCATCTTCCAATCTTAATACAGCATGATGAAGGATGTCGTGATTCCTAAAATTCACCCTAAGGACTGATTTTTGATACTGTATATGTTTGAAAAAGGTATAGTCTTGTGTCCTATGGTTATGGCTTAATTAAAAATAACCTTAAATATTTTTTAAAAAAGTAAAGAACACTGTGACACCTGAGCTCTTAAAAGCCAGATTTGGGCTGTGAGAGAACAAATGTGTCGAGGCGAGCACATCGCCTTCTGTTAAATGCTTGTAGCCTCGGCTGCTCTGTCTTCGTGTCTCAAGTGGGAGACATGAGGAGAGGAATCAAGGATGTATAAAAATGAGAAGTGAAACGGGGGGGCTTGTCTTATTTCTGTCTCTCTGTCACATCAGGTGCTTTCGTTCCCGGGGTCCCCGTCCAACCTGTCGTGTTGCATTACCCCAACAAGCTGGTGAGTGAAGTCATTAAAGCGGCAGCTTCATCTATTTGTCTGTTTGGTAACATGGAGTAAATCACTTGGCAGCAGGATGAAACCTCCATGAAACAAAATGTAATAAGCTGTTATTGTATGTCGCAAGGTCTCTGT
Organism: Pterophyllum scalare; assembly: GCA_024447675.2. Classification (NCBI taxonomy): domain Eukaryota; kingdom Metazoa; phylum Chordata; class Actinopteri; order Cichliformes; family Cichlidae; genus Pterophyllum; species Pterophyllum scalare. The sequence goes on from JAMQGT020008188.1 coordinate 193,473, forward strand.
GCTGATGCCACATGTCGTTTTCTGCCAGTGCAGACATGTTTGACTCGGGGGTCTTCTCCTTTTGGTAAAAGGAGAAGACCCCCAACCTCAATAAAAATACCTGGTTCAGTTTCCCTTGTAGAACATTGCAGAGGCACAGTACTAAAAATTAACCATTTTGGTGGCGTTAAGCGTCCTGGTGCAGCCATCTAATCAAAGTTTCAGCAGTTCTGCAAACGTGCTTTCACTTGTTTTGCTGTCCAAAGCAATCTGAATGAATGCAGGTAAACCTGCTGCAAATAAAGGGATTAAGCTGGAGGTAAGTGCATCACATTCCAGCAGTGACAGCACCACCCAAGGTGATCACGCGCAGTGGAGACAATGCTCCACTCGACATGCTTCAACGCGTTCCAAAATCATCTGTCTGCATGCAAAATGCATACCGAGTCCAGTCTGACAGAAGTAATGTATGTGAAATATTTCGGTCAGGCCAGCTGCAGTCAAAAGGTTATTTCCATCTGCAGCAGTTCAGCGAGTACAGCAAGATACATAGCAGGCATGAGATATGACTTTAACACAGCACGATATTTGTGTAGTCTCACAACACTGAGCCAAAACTGCTCTGCAGACACATCAGCTGTCTTTACTGTGCGCAAAATCAGATCTAGTTGCTGCCTCATTCTGTGCAGAGCTGCAGCCACAATATCTACAAGGCCTGAGTCAGGTTTACACACAGAGGATGTGTAAAAACAGATTGTCACTGAAGTTACATAATAAAACTTAATGGATAAATAAGCATAAACAGAATGAAAACAGTAGTATTGGTAGTGTTACTACTGAACGAGACTTATTATGGCATTATTAAGGTCAGTGGGAGGTGACCTAAGTGATATTTGTATATATTTGTGCAGGTGGCTTAGCTTTTCACCAACAGTAAACACTTTGACAGTGTTACTCTGTATGTATGCACTAACCTACCTCAGGCTGCACATACGTCCTCTAAACAAACCCTGGTGTTTGTCCAGGCCACTGTTTACATACTGAGTCCTGTCAGGGTGTGCAGTGGGGGTGGGGGGTTAAACACTTCTAAAATTATACATGCTGTGTAAATGCTCCCACTCAGACTGCTGCAAAACCTCCTTTTATTTGCTTTGCGTTGAGTCCGCTGTTAATTGAAATGTTTTCAATGACTCCCTCAGGATACCGTTCGCTGGACGTACAAAGGAAGCAACTGGTGAGTCGTTGCCTTTCTTCAGGTTCAGGTCTGTGTGTTTCATTCGTGACGTTATGATCTCAGGCTATAAACACTGGATTCAGGCAGCAGAGTGAATGAGGTTGGAGCTTCCCAGACTTTGACCTTTTTTCAACTCTTCTGCTCCGTGTCCTGAGAAATGTTGCTCATCTGACAGTTTTAAGTGTCCCTAATATGCAGAAACTGCTCTACCAGTGTTATGGAATCCTGAATTGTTAGTAATGCAGCATGCTGCGTTAAAAAAATTGGATTAATCAGAATTTATTATTTCAGTTAAATTAGGAAAAGATTTAATACATCCAGCAGACATCAGCTGGTGCTCTGATAACATTGTGACACATCTTTGTTGATTTTAAAACCGCTTTGAAGCTCTGAACGCAGCACAGTCACTAGTCTTAGGGTGACATCTATGTAAGTGGAAGAAAAAAGATGGATTGATGGATGGGTGGATTCATTTTGAAAAATCAAATATATTGTCCTGTTTTTTTTTTGTCTGTTAGGATCCAGGTGCTGTTTTACACACTCTCACAGCTGTACACCAACATCACTATTGAGGTAAGAACTCACTCGCCTCACAAACACACTGAACAGCACAATGTCCGCTTTGACTTTGTGCTTGTGCTGATTTTTTGTGGCCACTCTCTGTTCAGCTGTTACTGCATGTACAGTGCTGTGAAGACACAAATGAATGTTTGGCTGTTTATTGCGCTGCAGTTCCTGCCAGTTTACACTCCTTCTGAGGCGGAGAAGAAAGACCCCAACCTGTATGCAAACAACGTTCAGAAACTCATGGCCAGGTGAGACCCACGTCACACAGCTGCTTTTATGACTGACTCATAAAAGTCGCATTAACAGAACACTTCCTGATGGGGAGAAAAAAATCTGATGATGGAGCTACAGTAACTTTAAATAAGTCACACTCGACACTGCGTACATTTAAGTAGATATGCATTATAATACAGGCGGCATCTTTCACGGGTACATCGTGTTGTGTAACCCCCTGCTGTGAGTACTTATCTACAGATCTATCATTTTATCTGGAGAAGTTTCAGATTATTGAAAATAACCAGTTCCCCAGCTATAAAAGGCTGAGCTGGTGATTTCAGTGTCCAGTGTGGCAGCAGAGCGAGGGTCCAGCCTTCAGAGTAAAATAAAGTCAGATATGAAGAGTTGTCTGTCTTGGGGTAAAAATCACCACCTCTGTTTATTATACAGTTTATTATTTACACTGGTCTGGTTGTTTTTTTTTCTGGTATCTCAGGGACTAAATATTTGTTTAATGACTTAGGTTTGGGAAGAAGAAGTATCTACATTAGCTGTACTTGTTGTTATATCTGCAAACTGCACTTTGGAGTCACATTGATCTTAACAGAGCTCACCGCCTGTATTTCTAGGCAGAAAGAAAATACTTGAATAATAATAATAAATGATCCATTAATCAAAAATAAAAACACTTGCTGTCTTGAATCTTTATGCAGACAAGTTAAAGTTAAATCTTCCTCTTTTTGACTGATTTCTGTGTCTGTCAGTTGTTGTAATGTTTTTGGGGTTTTTTCCCCTGTTGTGTGTTAGGGCCCTGGGAGTCCCCGCCTCAGACTATGTGATGGTGGGCCGGTGGCCTGTACGTAAACTGGTCGATCTCTCTGTCCCACTGGAGTCTCCTGCCAGAGAAACGGTGACACTGCTGTGCAAAAATGGGTAAGAACCCATTTGGATTCATGTTTTACTAAATCTGCTTTATTTATTTTTGCAAGAACCTGGTTACTCCTTTCATATTTTCTTTTATCTTCTCTTCTTCTTCTCACCACGTGGTCTTTGTCCTCCTCTCCGTCAGTCTGGGAGGAGGTGAGATAGAAGCAGCGCTGGACCTGATGATTGAGAGGTGCCTCTCAGGAGCTGAGACCACAAAGGTCGGCGCAGAGGAGCTCGCCTCCATCCTCGGGCTGACTGACAGAAAGACAGCTGTCCACATCTGTGGCCTCTACTCCAAGGTACACTTATCAGAGTGAAAAGGCTCTTCATCAGCCTTCAGCAGATGTTCCAGATGCTTTGATT
>JAMQGT020008190.1:0-55518 GCA_024447675.2 Pterophyllum scalare
CACTGTCACACTTAACAACCGTATTGCTGTAATGAGACCTGTGCTGCTATATGGCTTGGAGATGATGGCATGGACAAAAAGACAGGAGGTGGCAGAGTTGAATGTATTCAGATTTTTATTGAGAGTCACCAGGATGGGCAGGGTTAGAAATGAGTGTGTCAGAGGGACAGCTCAAATTGAGCCATTTGGAGACAGTGTTAAAGAGGCAAGGTTGAGATGGTTTGGACATATAAAGAGAAAAGATAGTGGATACATTGGAGAAAGGATGCTCAGTGTAGAGCCGCCAGGCAGGAGGAAAAGAGGAAGACTACAAAGGAGATTCATGGATGTAGTGAAGGGGGTCATGCAGATTGTTGGTGTGACAGAGGAGGATGGTAGATGAGATGGAGGCAAATGATTAATTAAATATGTGAATAAGCTATATATGCATGGCCCTTGACGTGATCCCTGCTTTATCAGTGTGGCCCTTAGTAAAACTGGATTTGACACCCCCTCGCCTTCAAGCTCACAGTTAACCTCTGCTACATTGCTACCAATAGGGGGCGCGGGCGTGCACGTAAAACTGTGCGTGCAACCGCAGATAGATAGAGAACGGGTGACGTCACCACTTCCACAACAACAAGAAGCTGAAAAACAAGGAAGTGGATGATTGTGTGAAGCCGTGACCTGCACTAAGGCCGTGAGAAGATACGCAGAGCTCCGTTTAATCCGATATTCCTCAGCCTCTGGATCAAAACACGACAATGAACAACAAAGGTATTTCTCCAGACCTCGTTTAGGTAATTAGTCAGCTGTTCGCTATACGACGCTGACGTGATTAACTAGAGACGAAGAGCTGCCGTTATGGCTTTTCGAAGCGGACTTCACGTTTAGCCACGTACATAACAATAACCCGACGCTTTCTGGGTAACAGTGTGGCTCACACCCTCAACCGAGACGTCTAAATTTTCAGTACTGAAGCAGTTATCGGTGGATGCCTTATTTACTGTCACTATATATTCGTATACCATTAGTGGGCAGGTCACATGTTTTTCAGTCAGCTAACATCTCTGAAGACAGGCACATTTTAAAGGCACAGCTGACGTGACTCTTTCCTCCTCTTTTGTAACAGCCAGCATACAAATCCAATCTGTATGACTCATTTAAATAGCATTTGTCAGTTTTTGTTAACAATTTACGCATTATACGTACACGTATAATTTCTCTATTTTAGTTTATCATACTAATTTCTTTTGTGCCCAGTTTCGCTACATCTGTACACTTTAACTGCATAATTATTTAAATTATAATTTTATGAACTGATATATCGGCTATATATCAGTATTGGTGAAATAAAATGGCATCCTCGTGTGATCAAGAGGTGAAAGACACTAAAATGGGGGATATTTAATGAAAATGTCTTTGTTTCTCTGGCGCAAAGTTTTAACAAATAATAATAAAAGCAAAATAATTTTTTTAAAAATGACAGCCAGATTTAGAGTTATACATATTTTTCTCTGTTGGCCTAGACTTTCACAATCTCCATATTCCAATTATATTTTAGTTGACCCATTGTTTTCATTGTAATGCTGATAAGAACACAGAGAAGCTGGAAATTAGTCACATTTGATCAACTAAAACCGGAGAACTTGTGCCATTTATACTTTTACTTATCAGAATTGATTAACTCTCTATTGATCGACTAATTGATTAAGTGACATTTCTGTTTTCCCCCTAAATATAATAAAGACGTTTTGGCCTTCCATCAAAAGGGGGGGGAGATATTTTTTTTTCTTTAATTGGTGTTAAATTTACTCAACCTTACATAAAATTTTCATATAAAATGGTCAAAACAGGTACACGCATAGATTTGTTATGTAAGTTAACACAGACATTTTGCCTGCAGACGAGTTTATCTTTAATCTGGTGTAATCACCTGATTTGAGTCAGGAAAGAAATCCTGAACTTGAGCTTTCTATTCTTTTTTCTGGTGTTTTCAATTGTTATATCCTGCTCCTCAAGAAACAATATCTTAAGTTGGAATGCCAGCTGGAATCCTGTTGTCTGTGATTATAAGTATATAATTATTGAAAGAAAAGTTTCAAAGAAAATTTAAATTGTACTCAAAGTAGTGACTCGTATGATCCATCTCCAGGTGGATTGTACAATGGACTTTGGTCCCATAAGCGACACTGAATATGTTCAATTCCTCTATTGTCCATATTTACAAATTACAAAAATTTTTTCTTTTAATTACTGCAGGAATTGTATTATTACTGCTAAGGATGACATTATTCTCTTGGCCTCGGAGTAATGTTTAGCCCCTGAGATTTTGTTCTTTATTCCCAAAACACATGCATGCATGGTCCAGTAAGGAAGCATAATTAGGGGCTAAGTATTTCCTTTAATGTAAAATGTTGTTTTCCAGGTTCATATCCACAGCAGGCTGTGTACCCTCAGCAGAGCACTGCACCTGTATACCCTCCTGCTATGCAAATGTCTCCTCAGGCACCTCCTTACACAGACACACCACCTGCATATTCTGAGGTAACCATTGCATATTTAAGTCCAGTGATGGGAAGAGTTAATACTTTGACGTTGTAAAAAAATAATAATAATCTGTTCTCCCATTTCTGTGTCTTTAGATATACCAGCCCAGATATGTGCTTCCACCTCAGGTGCCTGGTCAGGTGCCTCAGATGTCCTCTCCCTATCCTGGTGCTCAGGTGTATATGCCCATGCAGGCACCTATGCCAGTTGGGCCAGTGGGTCAGAATGTCCCCATGGCTTATTATCCAATGGGAGCCGTTTACCCGCCTGGTTCAACAGTGATGGTGGAGGGCGGCTTTGATGCTGGTGCTCGCTTCACAGCCGGCAGCAGTGTTTCCATCCCAGTGGGTATCCGTCCCGAGAAGGCAAATCCACCTTAATTGAGATGTATTGTAAAATTAAGAAAATCTTTATCAATATTTCTGCCTGTTTCTCTCCTTTATTAGCCCCCACCGCCTGGACACCCCCCTAATGCCGCTCAGCTGGCTGCCATGCAAGGTGCCAATGTTGTAATGACACAGCGCAAGAATAACTTCTTCCTGGGTGGATCCAGTGGAGGGTATACCATCTGGTAACAGCAGCTCCTTTTTCATGCCTAAACCATGTCCCCATCCCAGATGATGCCCCAGTTCTTCCCCCATCCCATATGCCTCCCTCTTCAGGCTGCTTGGCCATGCCACAATACTGATATCACCTAACGGAATGTAATATTTTAGAGCCCTTGTGAAAGGTACAGTACTCCACTTCTGACCTAGAGATCAAATGATAAACACCATTGCCTGAAGAGGACAAGTTAAAATTTGTAATCCATTCCATCGTTCTTCATTGGGTCTAACCTCTTTGGTCATTTCAGATAGGACCTCTTTCAGGCGTCTGTATTTGTCAGCGAGATCTTCTCTTCTCTGATCAGATGGTCACAAATTACACTGAGATGTTCTTGTACTCCTGTAAAACTACTTAAATGAAATGTTGAAATATCAGACCCGCATTATATAGTTTAGCTGCTTTATGGTGAAAGTGAAACGCAGTTACAAAGTTGCAGTAAAAAAAACAAAAAAAAACAAAAGAATAAAAAAAACTCCACTTGTCTTTTTTTGAAACTTTTAGTGTAGTTCAATTAATAGGTGTGTAGTAGTTCCATGTAAATACCAGTATGATTATGTGAAATTACATCTCAACTATTAAAAAAAAAAATCAGCATCCTGGATGCTTTTAGCTAGAAATGTCTTGTCTTTTGCACAGTATCCAAAATACCACGGAAAATTTGTTGCACAGTGAACTTTCTGAGAGATTGTTCTATTTAAATCACATGTAAATTAAAGAAATTAAAGCAAAAAAGAAGTTAAAAAAAAAGTCAAAAGATTTACTGCAATATCTAAAGTGGTTTACTGTACCTTGTTGGGCAACTTGTAGATGAACATAGTCAAGTGCCAAAGAGCACTGGGGATAGCCCTAAATTTAAGCAAATTAACTTCAGTAAACTTAAAGGAAAGAAAAATTAAAGTAAATCCAAAATAGTAAGATGGATGGGAAGGGGTGGTTGGTGTAACATTTTAGCTTTTTTTTTTTTTTTGTCACTTGTTTCTGTTTCACAGTCGGATACCCAGAATATATACACTAAATGTTTTATTGTACAGATTTCAAAAACTACCTTCCATTGCTTCCTTTTCACGCAGTATATCTTAGGATCGAAGTATTTATTCACCACAGTAATCTGTCACCTTTTTCTGATAGCATTAGTTTCTAGGTAACATCTTCAGCAAGGTTGATGAGACTTATATTTCAGCGTTTCTTTACTTTTCCACATTTAAGTGACTTGCACAAGTAGTTAGGCTAATAAATTTGGTAGTATAACCAATGAGCTGGTTGTACCAAAGATCTGGTCTACAATGCACTTATGTTTGGTTGTGACTTATTTTTTAAATGTCACAATTTAAAAGCAAACATATCCTTGAACAAGAACTTGTGACGCTGTTGGTCGTTAAACCTTCAGTCTGACGTGACTGCAATTTTTAGTCAATGTGGGTAAAGTGCATCTTTGAGTTGCTGCATACTTTTGCACCTTTTGCTATGTACAAATTAGATTAAAGAACTTTTTATCTGAAATGCACTGCTAAGCAAAACTGAGGAGTTGCAGACAAGGGGCTCTTTTTTTTTTCTTTTTTTAAATTTTAATTCTGTTTTCATGCGGTTTTTTTTTCTTCTTCTTCTTCTTAAATAAAGCTGTGATGTTTTTGAGCATTTTTAGATTTTAAAATTCATCCAGTCTAAACCATTTAAAAACTTTTGACATGTCACATCAATCAGTTGCCTGCAAGTGTATGCAAACCTTTTGCAAAGAGGCTAAATGACTGTCGGCATAACGATTAATTTCCAGGATTTTTTTTTTATTTTTTAAATGCTGTTAATCATTTTTCTTTAGAATTATTAGATATTACATAATCCGGCAAACTGAAAGAAGACTTGTAGTTCTAGTTCAGGTTGTCTGTATGGATACCATCAACTAATATTTGTGTCGAGCGTCAATGTGTCACTGGGTATCCGACGAATCATCAAGTTTTAACAGCTGTGGCCGCCGAAAACAAAAGCTCTTTTCTTGTCAGCCAACATTTTAGGATTTGATTGTTTAAGTCAGTAGAGCCATCTGTCTGGAAACCTGCATCATTCATCTAACGAACTTCTCCTCTGCAGCTCATACGCAAAGGTGCTGCAGCAGCAGATGCGACTGGCGTCTCCCTCGAGTGTTTTTAAAAAGACTCCCGCGTCCATTTATTTTCCCCACTCATGCTGTCATTTCATACAGCTTCATTTGAAAAGAGGCCGCAGCTATCAAAACTTAAGAACTGTACAAATGTTTTCTCTTTCTTTTTTTTTTCATCTATGCTCTGATTGTTTGTAAAGCAGCATAATGGTGGCTTTGTCCCAGCAATATGAAGTACTGTAACTTACAGCTGACCAGTAGATGCTATGCCAACCACAGCCAGCAAAAGGATCACTCTTTGTTGAAGGATTATGGACATTTATAGTTCAGGGATTCTCTTTACAATATTTTGTAAAATAGATGTATGTACTAAAGTGATGTGATGGACTTTGGTACACATTCTATCTTTTAAGATTACTAAAGGAGATGAGTGTCACTACAGTTTGCTGAGACATGTCAAAGATGGAATACTTTGGAAAAAGAACTTAGGTGCACTTAACTTTTTTATACTAAACTTAAAATTTAAAATGTAAGTTTAGAATAAAGGTTATTTTGGAAATTTGAAATGTGCCACAGTTGTCCTTTTATGTGTCAGTCAGTTTTTCTCATAGTTGCAGCAGGGTATCTCAGATGTTCTTCACCCCTGCAGCATTTTCAGGTTCCTCTTGAGGGATCCTGAGGCAAACCAGACCAGGTGAAGTACTCCTTAATTTTTTCATAAGAATAAATTAATGAAATATTCTCTCTAGTTTTGGGTCTATCCTGGGGTCTCCTGCAAAGCAAGGTGCCCAGGAAGCATCCTGATTAGATGGTGGGACCACCTCACTGCTCTAATTGGACTTTCCCCTGGATGTCTGAGCTCCTCACTATATGGCCAAGAATAAACCGAGGCACCCTACACGGGAAACTCATTCCTCCTTTTACTATCCAGAGCTAGTGGCCATGGGCTCAGCTGTCCTCACCACAATGGTCTGGTGTAATGCCTGCATTACTGCTGATGCTGCACTGATCCACCTGTCCTTTTTCATGCTCCATTTTACATCACAAATAAATAAGAGCCCAGGATACTTAAACTCATAATCAAAATGGAGCAATCTACAGTTTTCAGGCCTTTTGTTCTTTCACATTTATGCAGTACTAAATTAGGCCAAGTCGTTACTTCTGCACTGTCATTAAATTAGACAACACCTGGGATTCTGGCTATTGTAAATCTAAAAGTTCTTTCAAGGCCAGACAGCGTCACAACATACACAATATTGCCAAAAGTATTGGCTCATCTGCCTTCACACATTTAAACTTGAGGGACCTCCCATTCTTAATCCATTTAAAGTTAGACACTGATGTTGGCTGAGAGGGCCTGGCTCGTGGTCACCGCTCTAATTTATCCCAAAGGTGTTCTATCAGATTGAGGTCAAGATTCTGTGCAGGCCAGTTATGTTCTTCCACACCAAACTCACTCATCCAGGTCTTTATGGACCTGCTTTGTGCACTGGTGCGCCATCTTGTTGGAAGAGGAAGGGGCCATCCCCAAACTGTTCCCACAAAGTTGGGAGCATGAAATTGTCCAAAATGTCTTGGTATGCTGAAGCATTCAGAGTTCCTTTCGCTGAAACTAAGGGGCCGAGCCCAACTCCTGAAAAATAACCCTACACTATAATCCCCCCCTCCACCAAACTTTACACTTGGCTCAGTGCAGACACATATTGTTCTCTGGCAACCCCCAAACCCAGACTTATCCATTGGATTGCCAGATGGAGAAGTGTGATTCATCACTCCAGAGAACACATCTTCCACTGCTCTAGGGTCCAGTAGTGGCATGCTTTACACCACCGCATCCAACACTTTGCGTTGCACTTGGTGATGTAAGGCTTGGATGCAGCTGCTCGACCATGGAAACCAATTCCATGAAGCTCTCAACACGCTGTTCCTGAGCAAATCTGAAGGCCGCATGAAGTTTGGAGGTCTGTAGCGATTTACTCTGCAGAAAGTTGGTGACCTCCGTTTATTCTCTCAGCATCCACTGACTTTTTTTCTTTATTTGTAGCCGAGTTGCGGTCATTCCCACCCCACTCCACTTTGTTATAATACCACTAACAGCTGACTGTAGTGAGGTAATTTCATGACTGGACTTGTTGCAAGTCCAGTCCATAGCACTGTCAGAGTGCTATGGACTGGACTTGCTGCAAGTCCAGTCCATAGCACTGTCAGAGTGCTATGCTGAAATTCACTGAGCTCCTTAGAGTGACCCATTCTTTCACAAATGTTTGTAGCAGCAGTCTGCATGCCTGGGTGCTTGGTTTTATACACCTGTGGCCGTGGAAGTGATTGAAACACCTGAATTCAATGATTTGGATGGGCGAGTGAATACACTTGACAATATAGTGTATTTGTTTGAGCAGATTTTTCTGCTTGCTGTGAATATGCAATGGTTTGATGCGATTATATTGGATGTAGCCAAGTGTACCAATTCAATGTAATGTGCAGTGTGCTAATGCACTGTCTGCAGTGTCATACTGGGGGGCAGCAATGCATTAAAACATTCACACTGAAATAACACTAGAACAAAAACAACTTTTATTAACTTCCACATTTATCTTAAATAAGGATGTAACCAGCAACCATGACAGGAATGCAAAACACAACTATGAACAAAAACTATTGTGGAGTTGTCCTGTTCTACTAAAAGACCATTTCCTTGGCCAGCTGAAGAATTGCATAGAAAATTTTTTTTTTTTTTAAAAAGCAAATGAATATTAAAGTAACATACTGTAACAGCACCAGAAATCATCTTAAATATGGTTATTTTAGGAGTACAGTACATCTGACTGAAATAATGTAATAAAAAAAATTAAATGTGGGGTAACTATTACATTCAAGGTGATACTTTAACTGTTTTGCATTTACTGCTCTTGTAACTATTTTGTGCTTTGTTCTGTTAACCTGTACACAGCTTCATCTTTCACCTCCTTCACACCCATCGGTATTCACCCCCACAGTGGCATTCTTTGGTTTCATTTGCATCTTCAACAACAACAACAAAAAATCTTAACGTTTTTTTTTTTCCCCTCCTCTGCCCAGTGTGCAGCCAGTAGCAGGCTTCCCTCAAACACACTCACACGGAAGAAACCGTTTTCTTTCCTATCACACTTCCACAGATTTTCTCTCTTTAGCTCAACTAACTTGCTATAAATCTTCCACCAGGTTCATATAAAGTACTCCTTCTTTTGGGGTGCAGGCTTGTTACTGTCCTCCTCTTCAGGGTCCTCTCCTGGAGCCAGCTCCCCTGTCGTCCTGTAGTCCCCTCTGTTGTGGTAGAGATACCGGCAGACCACGAAGCCCAAAGCTGCTAGCGTCAGCAGAATGAGAACGACGACTACTGGGAGGGGGGGGAAAGGCAGGTTTAGAAGACACTTCCAACTGCAGCAAAAAAATAAAAATCTCAAGATAAAGTGCAAAGAGTTACCTGCAATAACTGCAGAGTCTGAACTTGTGGGGGCAACTGTTGTTACCACTGAGGGGAAAGAAAACACTTAGAACCTTTACAGAGTTTAGCAGCTACTTTGACAATCACAGAATGGTGAATACACAAAGAAATAGACAAGGGAGGCTGCAAACTAAATTAACACTTATAAAAGAACAAAGTTACACAAGAAAATGTTTAAAAAAGGATGCTTAAAAAAAAAAACAACTTTAAAAATGTCTTTTCAGAAGTGATTTGAAGGAAGCAGCAAGCAAAAGCATAAGGTGACGGTCACTGGAAAAAACTACACATGCCATCATTTCTCAGAATTTACATATCAGGAAATAAAAAATTATCTAGTCCTTACAGCTCTTAAAAGTATTTAAATATAACCTAAGATTAACAACACCACATTGCATATTACACCATGTCATTTATTTATTTAACAAAAATAAGCCAAAATGTATTAGCAATAATTTGAAGTAATTGTTTTCTGTATGACTTTATTAGTCTCTGGCTTTGTTGTGGAACAATTCTGGCCCAGCATTGCTTCAGTTCATTGAGGTTTGTGGGCATTTGTTTATGCACAGGTGCCACCACAGCATTTTAGTTGGTTTGTGGTCTGGACTTATGGCCGTTGCAACAACTTGATTCTTTTCTTTTGCAGCTTCTTCTGCTGTTTTCTGTGCCATGACCCAATTTTTGCATAGCTTTAGCTGGTCGGACATGAAGGCCTCACATTTAACTCTAGAACACTTTGGGATACACAGGAGGTCATGGTCAACTCAATGACTGCAAGGTGCCCAGGTCCTGTGGCTGCAAAACCAGCCCAAATCATTACCTCTCCACAATGCTGAACAGCCAGCGTGAAGTGTTTGTGCTAATATGCTGTGTTTCGTTTTGTAAAATGTGGCACTGTGCATTATGTGCATCATGACTAAACATCTCCACTATCGGTCTTATCGGCTCTAAAGGACATTGTTCCAAGAGATCTTGGGGTTTGTTCAGATGCAACTTTGCAAACCTAAGCCATGCTGCCATGTTCTTTTTAGAGAAGAGGTTTTCTCTCTAAACGAGTCTGAGATGTATCTTGTTTTTTGTTTATTTGTTTGTTTTTTTGGCAGTTTCTCTGAGCACTGCATGGTCTGACCTTCGGGTGCATTTGCTGGGAAGATTGGCAGCTGCCTTGAATGTTTTCCACTTGTGAATAATCTTTACCACCATAGAATGATGACCTTGACCTTATAACCTTTCTCAGATTGATGAGCAGCAAGAATTGCTTCTCTGAGATCCTTGCTGAGGTCTTCCCTGTGTTAACACACACCTGAATGCTACAGATCAGCAAACTGTCAATACTTCAGTTTTTATAGAGATGCTCACATTGGCTGATGGTCAGTTAATCTGAGTCAGCAGCACCTGGCTGCTACTTACCCTTCTTAATTCCTATGGAAGCAGTAAGGCTGTTTTTCCATATACTGCTTACTTTAGTCTTAGTTTATGTTCAATAAATAATGACAGAGTGTAATATATGTGTTGTTCATCTGAGGTTATGTTTACCTAATTTGATTTTATTTTTTTTTTAAATGAATGTCCTGATACATAAAATCTTAGATTTGAAAGAGGGTGCACTTCTAAGTCTCAACTTTAGAACAACCAGTAGGGCTGTATCAGAGGATCTAAGGCTGCAAACTGGCTAATACAGAGTCAAAATCTCTTCTATGTAGCTTGGGACCAGAGCTAGACATACTTTAAAAGGCATCAGTAAAAATCTTAAAAACAATTCTAAAATGTACCGGGAGCCAAAGGAGGAGAGGTAAGTGGAAGAAGATGGATTGATTGATGGCTGGACAGTGATGTTGTATGCTAAAACCAGGAAGAGGCTACTGTGCTGCATTCTGAATTAGTTGAAGTGAGAGGAGAAAACTGCGGTAATCTAGCCTACAGAAAAGCATGAATGCCCCCCCACACACACACAGGTTTTGAGAGAGTATCTTTGTGTGAAAGAAGCAGGATTGAGCAACTTTTCTTATGTGTTGTTTAAAGGCTAGGGCTGAATTAAACTGTGCAATAGTTTTAAGCTGTAGGCATCAAATGAGCAGATAACCTAGGGCACTTACAAAATGATGATTGAGCACTTTGATTCCTAATTTTGCAGTATTTAGTTGAAGAATATGCTGAGCTATCCAAGAACAGCTGAGGTTTATTGGTCAGCAGGTAGGTATAAGCTGTTTATTCTTCTACTCTGAGTAAACTGTGCCATGTATAACTTTGCGAGTCCAGGGGGAGACTGCCAGTAAAGGAAAAAATAAAAAGGAAAAGTGTTTGAGTTACCCTGAATGCCAGTGGATTCTGCTTGTGTGGGAAGTGATGTAACGGGACTCACATCTGGTGCTGGGAAAAAAAAACCCCACAGAAATCAATTTAAGTTGATTTAAAAACAAGATAAACTATAACTAAAAAAAAAAAAAAAAAGGTCATGATATCAGAATTGTCCTTGGTTGTATCCAAGTAAAGTAAATACAATCATAATGGATCTTAAAAGACAAAATGTACTTACTCGTCGACATTGTGTTGTTTTTATATGTGTTAGTAAAGGCTGTTGTCAAATTCTCCCTATCTGTATCTGGAAGATAAAAAAGCATGTTAAAAATGTCACGGTGCTCTATCTTCAGCTCACAGTCTGCTGAGAGCCGCTTGTGTAACACCACAGCTGCTGGCTGAAGAGGGCATATTCAGTGTTGAGACACCGTAATCTGATTATTAAGGGCTGGGGCTGAAACAAACTTGTCCAACTCCTATTTTTCTGAACAACCTGTGATGCAATGGGTTTAGTCAGAGCACAGAAAAGAAAGACACGTTACAAGTAATTGTTCTGCACTTACAATTTATAAAAAGTAAAATACACCAGAGTAAGTGATATAGAGCTGTAATATTTGATTAGTTGACTGACAGAACATTATTAAACACATTTGGATCACTTTCGAGCAAACTAATATTTTGTTCATGTCTCTCAAATGTGAATTTTTCTGCTTTTCTGAGCTCTGCCTTGCAGCAAATTTTATATTTTGTGGTTGAGGGACTTCTGGTTGAACCAAACAAGACAAGTGAAGATATAATTTTGGGATCGATAAAAGTTTAGAGTGCTTGTTAGCTAAGTCAGCAACAAAACATAAAACCCGCATATACAAACTTCTAAACATAAGACTACAAAGAAACTAGTAAATACAGCTTTAAAATACAAATATTTCAATTTTTTTTAATTCCCTGCTTTGCTGATTTGTTTCATTCAACAAGTCAAAACCAAAGCCTAAGAAAAGCAGAACAATCTCACATTTATTTCCTTAAGCAATTAATTAAGAACATAGCTGATTAGCTCATCCCAGTCATCAGTTAATCGATCAAGCAGACTCTGCTGTAGTCAGTAAATGTACTTATAAAACTGTGCTTCTGTAAAAAGAACAATAATGTCAGCACAGCAGGAACAAAGCAGGAAGAAAACAAGAAGTAGAACCCTGGATAGTTAACAAAGGAGGACTTACGATTCATGGTTGGTTATAGTTTATAGTTCCCACCGGTTATATATACCTGAAATAAACACACAAACTGTAAAAACAGACAAAGAGTTCATGGGCATTTCCGCTCAGGTTTTTTTTTTTCCAACATGTTCATCTGAGCCTGTCACACGTTTTCTCTAACCGGTCAACACCTCTTTCTCCGGCTTTGTTACCGACGTGTTTCGCTGCCCAGCTGTCGTTTTTCATCACAGTCAACCGGTCTGACTTTTTTTTTTTTTTTTTAAAGGAACTCTCAACTGAAAATGTATATGTTTGGTACAAAGTCGCCTGAAGCCCGGGGGGCAAAACCGACGAGTGAGCAACACACTTCCAGGTGAAGCTTTTATACTTCTCAGACACAAGTTAATCAATCAGGCATTGTTCATCGCAGCTGTTGGGTGAGCTTACCTGACTGGGCGCAGCGCAGCGGAGGAGCGCGTCACAAAAGCGGACAAATTAACTTAGTTTTTTCCCCCCCGAGACGGCGTTTATGGTGAGGGAAACTAACGCCCACTACTCTTTTAAGTCTGATAATCTAAACAGCGTGCTGCTCAGTTAAAGCGTCTGAAACTACGTGTGTGGACTACACTTAACTGCTTACTTTTCTCACAGCACTCGTGAGTCATGAAGCACACGCGCTCAGTTTCCGCCTCCCCTCCCTTTCCTCAACGTCAAAGATCGTCTCCCATCAGGATGTATCACTCCCACTGGGAACTCCTCCGTTTTAAACTACTGTTAATAAAGGTAAAAATGATGGCGATGTCTGATTACTATGGTTTCTAATCCTTAGTTATGCTATGAGATATATATATATCATTAGTTACAACGTATATACAGTGTAGTATGATGCATGGTATCATAGCTGGCATGGCATTTGTATTAGTCTGCGTTTCAGAGGTGGGCGCAAGGTGCCCTTTAGCGTTGGCTCACAGTACTTCAACCCAAACCGCAGTCCTTCCCCAAAAGCAAGCGAAAACAAAAGCAAACAGGACACAAACCAGCTCTCCAGGTTTACATGTTTAATATGCGCCATCTCCTCCCCGCCGGCCTACTTTCACACTCTTTATAAACAAGATTTATGAGCGTCACTTTCAGCTAAACAACTAGCCATCCATTTAATGCTTTAGATACGTTATAGTATTTATTCCTCGTTTACAAAGGTTTAAAAGCATCAGTGTCGACTTTGCAGAAAATACGCTGACAGTGTTCTAGTGAATAACCAATAGCCAAATAACTGAAGTTTAACTATCAATTTACCAAGTATTACACTGGTATAGAGTGTTACCTTTTTAAACACATTTGGGTTATTTAGCATTGTTTATGTTTCGTAATTTTCTTGACTGATGGCTTCTTATTTACATTTAGAATACACATTAATTCCTCATGGGTCAGTCATCTCATTCATTTTTTGTTTATTTTTACAGGCTGTTAGAACATAGACCATAGACAGTGTATGGTCTTTGTGTATTATAAGCAACAGTCCGACACCTTTAAGACACTTTAATATCAATAATATGAAACCCAGCAAATACTCGCATGTCATAAACTGCTTTGGTTTGGTTTTTGGAGGCGTTGTATTTCGGATTTTGGATGCACTGGATTAAGTGGAGTAAAGAAAATATTTTCTTGAGAGCATGTATTCTAAAAAATAATTGTTTTTCTAATCCTGGACATAATTTCACCTGTCACAAAGAAGGTGCTGGTTACCTGGCCCCAGTGTAGGAATCACCTACTCTGGGGCCAGGTGTATCTGGGATTCTGCCTTACATAAGTATAGGTGTTTCTCCTAAAAACAATTTAATTATACACATGCATAAATATAGAGGAGTGAGTAGTGACAGATTATTACACAGTTCCCTTGAGCGAGCTTGGCCACACATTTCATTGGCTACTGCACACATGTAGTGTAAACGGTCTTAAGCTGAAGTAGTCAGATTAAAAACCTCTGTAGATGTGGTTGCTCTTGATAAGCACTCTTACATGTAAGCATTTATTTTGTACATGTAACGGTAACTAATAAAAATCCAATCGGCAAGTTAGTAGTTGTTTCTGGGTCCTGATTTGACTGAACATAAAAGAAGTGAGTCAAGAATTGAGACATACAGTGGGGTCAGATGACCACAACAAATTTCAGGGAGTTGTCATTTCATGTTATTTTCCTTTGATAAAAGAAATAAATAAAAACTAAAACATAATGAAATGTCTCCAGTACTGACTAATCAATCATGCTATTCCCAGATCATTTCTCACAACAAAGTCAACGCATTCATGCAAGCGATGCTGTCCACATCTGATGAGCACTGAAATCTTAAACCTCCACTAGCAGAGAGACAAAATTGTGGCAGTAATTGTATTTTTTTATTACCGTGCACATATACATTGAATAACCAAAAAATTAAGAAGCTAGAAATTCAGCTTTTGTATGAACATGATTTGAGCTGTGTTTATTTTTCAGAATTACAGAGTTTGTCCTCACATTGCAGAAATAATTCATTTGATAGACAAAAATGAATAAAAAGAAATAATAAAAGAGACTAAAAGATTCAAAAGATGAAAAACCTCTCCTGGTCGGTGATGACAGAGCGGAGTGTCATTCTGTTCTTTTGATCACAATGTTTTCAACAGTGTAAACCTATGTAGAGCATCTATCTTTGCTAACATTTGATGTATATATCCCTCAATTTAAAATGTATTTGCTAAAATATAATGCAGCGGGTGGGTTTATGAAAATAAAGCTTTACCCAAAGACACCAAATAGTGTATGCAAAGTTGATTTCAGTAAAAGATAAATAAGAAAACTAACAGCAACTGTTCATCAGCCATGGCACCACAGTTGAACATGTCAGTTGTGACTGTCTCGCTTTTCCCTCCTTCTCCAGCAGCTGTTGAATTCATTCTCTTCTGTGCTGTTCTGTCCTGATATTTAAAGGTTAATGAAAACATAAGTCAAATACAAAGAATACAACACAAAGAATAATATGGCATTTTGTAGCAGAAAATGAAAAACACACAAACCTTTTGTTTCATTATGAAAACTTCAAACCACTGTGTTTTTTGAGTTTGAGGATACCTCCTTCTCAGCAGGGACATCCTACACAGGACACAAAAAAAGACAGCTATAACACAATATGCGTAAAAAGGACAGCTGCGCCACATGTCAGCTGTGTACTTAATCGCGTGACAAACCTTGTGGGAAGTGCTCGGGTCCTTTGCCTCTGAGTTCAAGCCAGAAGTGTCACCATTCTCCAGCCCATTGAGTTTTGGAGAGTGAAGGGTTGCTGGGCTGTTGTCCGCCTCTTCGATGTGCAGGGGGCCGTTGTCTGCTGCAGATAGCTGGAGCTCCAGGCTGTCAGATTCACAGGAGTTATTTAGTTCAGAGCTGCTTGCACTTGGTACATCTTTTTTACCATCTCCTTTATTTTCAGGTTCCGCAGGCGGCTTGGGCTCTTCTTCTTTCAAGCCCTTTTCCTCTTCAACTTGATTGTTGTTGTCTCCCGACTTCAGCTGACTTCCTGATGCACCCTCGCCAGCATCGTCCTGTGCAGAAGGGCTGTGGAGCTCACTGCGATATGACCCTGTATCCAGTTCCCTGGACTCGGCTAAAGAGCCTCTGATCACGCTGCCTTCTCTGGACAGAGTGCTGTGGCGAGGTTTTTCTGGGGATCTGAAACTAAACCGCTGCCCTGTTCTAGGAGTGAAGCTCCTGTGAACGTCAGAAAAGCTGGTTTTCCAAGCCTTCGGAGAGATCAGACTTCGTCTCTTCAGTGAGCCATACCTGGAAAAAAAAATATGGATGGATGGATAGGCAGATAAAATCATGAGATAAGAACTATGTTCAGTATTGGGGGGTGGAGGGGGGGGTATTGCAAGAATATGTTGGAAGAATTCACATACTTTGTAATAACAATGCATTTAGCCATAAAGCACAATTAAATGCTTTCTGAAGCTACAAAATAATAATTAAAAGAAAACACTGCTGGTATGAATACTCTTGGAGAAAGCTCAGATGTGACTATGGAGGGTACTTTATACATTTTTATGAAATTAAAAATTTCTTTCAACTGGAAATTGTCTTCAAGCTTTAAATTAAAAAAAACAAACGAACAAAAAAACCTCACCGCAACAAATCCTTCACAGCAAATGCTTTGTCTGGATGCTGAGCCTGCAGCTCTTTTATCACATTTTGTAGATCGTGATTGAGCTAAAACAGAAGAAGGATGGTCAAAAAAAAACTGCAGCAGAACTATGAATATTGAGTCACATGTAAGATAGGGCACACATACCGTACTCATTTCCCTATAGAAGATGTCTCGTAAATTTGCCATAGCTGAGAAGACGGCTACATAGCATCCAATACGGCTAAAGGACACAAGCATTGACAATGTGTAAAAAATAAATAAATTCGTGCAAATTAAAAGTTAGTGTGAATATGTTCTATCAGACCTGTCAAAGAGAACAGGGAGCTCCTCTTTCAGCTCACTATTGATCCCCTCATAGATAGTTTTGGCAGCATTCATCTCTTCTTTTGCCTGTAGAGTGGAAAAACTGTTAATTTGAATGTATATATTCCAAGTAAGGAGATATATTGATTTTTAATTACCTTGTTTATCTTGATATCATCCCTCTTCTTTGCAGTCTGCATTGCCTCTAAGTAGTGAAGGGAAGAGTCGTAGTCAACCAGCTTTCTTCCCCTCTTGGCAATTTTGTCCTACACGTTTTACAAAGCAGGAAAAGAGAGTCATGCATATTGTCTGTGTATATGTGTGTGAACTACAGTACATGCTTGTTTTGACTTGGTTTTGTGTGTTTGCTCTCAGGCCTTTTGTCTGTCTGCATATTAACTTATGTTTGCTCGCACAATTGTTGGCCTTACCCTGACATCTGGGAATTGGCCCACATAGGACTCCATGGTGCGTATGGACTGGTCTAATAGCTTCACCTCGTAGTCATTCCACAGGAGGTCCTCCCCCTTCATCACAAGCGCAGCATAAATATTGCATTAATTATGCATAACGAGATGGGGGAAATGAGGGGGTTTTGTTCCCCTGGCGATGCATGCGTTTTGCTGTTTTTGCACTTGTGAAATTAAAATATGCTGCATTAGGCATTTTTTTTAGGACCACTGACCTCTACAATGGCTCCTAAATCTTCCTCTCCAGCCCAGTCAGATTCATAAACATCAAACAGGGACTGGGAAAGGCGTCTCGAAGCTTCACGCATGTCTGTAAAAAGCAGAATCGACTATTTGAGACCTGCAGAGGGCACAATCCACAATTGTACTGCATCCTCAAGGAAAGATCATTTTCACCTCTAACTGCATTAATGTAGTTTCTCAAGTCCTTGTATATTCGGTTCCCATCCATCTGCAAACAGACAAGAAGTATACACACGATTATCCCTCTTACCTTTATTAACTTTTATGATGTTTTATTCACTCCTTATAGTCTATGAATCAACCCAGTGTTTGCATATACTGTAAAATTATGAAGACAGCAGTGGGAAATTTTCAGCACAGAGTCATTTTTTGAAATTGCATTTTGTTTCAACAGTCAAAATAAACAACGCTGGGGGATGACTACCTGCTGGTCATTAAAAAGTTGGAGGTAATGTTCAAATTGATCATCTCTAGTCTCCGCTGACTTTCCCAGCCTTTGCAGTACCTGCACATAAAGCACAGAAAAAAGCTAAATCTCAAAGAAACAGCAATTAAATGGCAATAAATTTCTCTTTCTTGCCATGGGGAAACAAGAACTTGCAGACTATGAACCTTTTCTTTGCCTCTGCTCAGCTGTCTTTGGACTTTTTTAGCAAAGTCACCAGAATTGCCTTTCGGACTTGACTTGTCTGCCATATTTTGTCTTGTCTGTGTTTATTCCTTAAGAGAGAACAGAGAAAAACATGTGTTACAACACTGACCGGCAACATCACAATTCCTAGGTTTACTGTCGGGACCAAATTCTTTTTACCTGAGAGAGCCATGTTAAACACTTTGCTGTTACATCACAGTATTAATTTCAGTTTTTTCACAGTCAGTGATATTTTTGGGCTGTTTATACAGCACTTTCCATACAAATCAAATGCAACTCATGATTATGAGTTGCATTTGATTTTGATTTTACACATGATGATAAATACAAGCTTCGCACCAATATGCTAGTAATATATAAAATGGGTAAAACCACATTAAAAGTATGATTAACTGAACGAGACATAGTTACAGATTATATTGCCTAGTAGTATGTGTAGGCTAAAAATGTAAATTAGCAGTATATGTAAAATGCTATTAACACATGACACTTGCATTAGTGACCAGATCCCAACTCACTAAATGTGGAGCAAAGACCATGTTTGTGTGGGACAATAGGGGGTATGGTACTTGCACGTTCGTACATTCTCTTTTTTCAAATCATGAAACTGGTTAAAGTACTGTTAACCTGCACTTAACCCTTGATGGCAGCCTCCCTGCTTCATCCCGCAGAGTTGAAAGCTAGAGCCGTTCAAAATGTGGAACAATTTCTAAAAAATGTGAGAGGCAAAGTTGTCTCTAAAGGGAGGGCACAGGGTGGCAGCGGCACACTTTCAAATATGACAGTGTCTTATTATGGGAACCCCCCAGCAGCCTAGGCCTATAGCATCATAACTAAGGGGTGGTTCAGGGTCACCTGATCCAGTCCTATATGGCTGGGTAGTATTAGCAATTTGTAGCCAACAGTCTGTATTGTTTGTGTTTTTTAAATCAAATTTTCAAGGAAGTACATCACTTTCTCTTGCATTTTGATGAGAGTGAAGACAGTCTCCTAGCCAGGAAAATTTCCCAGGCTGGCGGTATCAGACAACCAGGAGTGGGGGGAGGAGACCCTTGGGATTTTCTGTTTTTTAAGTGGGCCGCAGCACTCTTGGCTAGTACTCTTAGATCTTAGACGATTCTGTGAGGGGAAGTCTGTGTGCCTACCTTCTGGCAGACATGAGTTACTACTGTGTCTGGAACACCTCACAACACCATTGAATGAGAACATGGATAGAGCCATTTTCCATACTGGTAGACAAACCATTACAGAAACAGAAAAAAATGACTTTGGTAATTACCAATACTGTTAATTTAGTGCAGCTGTGCCATAAACCTTACATTGGGTGGTGGTCTAATAAATTTGCTAATCAATCTAAAATTAAATTGCAGGGGCCTTGGCGTGGTGGTGGGGCCCACATATAAACTATTTTGAGCTTCTGGTATCCCAGGTGCTGAAAGGCAGGCTTGTCATCACTGGAGGCGATGTCAGTGCAGAGACATATCAAGATGAGATTCCCCAACCAGTGAATGAAATGAAACCAAACAAGAGTCAATAGCAGAATAAGCTGTTTGACATCGGAGAAGATTTGGTAAGTTTTTCATGGGCCCAATCCACATTCTCAACTCTGCCGCTCAACCAAATGTGGCACCATTTAATGGGAAATGAAAAGGATTTCCAGGGCATAAGATTAATTGCCAAGAAGCACTGTTACAACAAAGAAATAATCAATCAAACACAAATTTTTAAAAATTTTTGTGCTAAGTTTAGATAAAGCTACTGTATATAAGTGTGGCGGCAGGGTGTGGTTTGGCTCAGCTGTGGGGTGATAGTTGGAGTGGGAGGTTCAAGGTTCATTGTCAAGGAGAAGCTGTGTGCCACACCTAATTGACTAAGCCTCTCCTATTTATGCAGTAGCACGCTGCCACCTACATAGGATGGAAGCACATACAGTAGCTGGTGTAGCTGGAACCAAATGAGGAAGCTAACCCTGGGTGCACACGGCAGTGCTGGGTGGTGCCACAGTGTTCCAGCGGAATAAGCATGGTGCTGAAGTGTGCACTGTTTGTGCAAATAAATAATAGCGGGCAATGTAAAGCTGAGTCTGTGTGTGAGCAGACAGAACTGTGCTAAACCAAGTAAAGAAAATCATAGACAGCGGTAACGTATATGTATAGATTATGATTTTTTTTTTTACTAAGTATTTATTTTTGCTGTAACAGTTATTCAATATAAAACAATGGTTAAATTCTTTTGCAGACTCTTCTTGTGTAAGGCACACCATACACCAGTTTTCTACACAGTATTTACTTATGATCAAATTGCGATTTCCTGTGGACCGCTTTTATCTGGTTCTTGGTTCCTTCTGTGCATTTTGAAAAAGTCTTGGAAAAACAACTCCGCCTCTGCCTTGTAATCACGCTGATCCTCTTGGAACTACAATACCCAGAGTTCCCCGCGGCCACCTATTTCCAGCAGCGCGGTATCGGTGAACTTTAACCCATCCAGAGTGTTTTTATTACACTGGGTTCTGAAGGAGTGGCCATATGACAGATTCTCAGGTTCCACTGCTACTCGCCGAGGTGCAAGACATGATTATGGGGAGCACTCTGGCCAAATGTGCCGTCACCGACCTGGCCATCCAATGGGCCGGCTGGGCTCTGGCTGCAGCTTTCAGAACCGAGAAGTTTTATGACTTGGCAGGTAATGTGATAAACCTGTTTCCTGAACAGGAGGACTGGTTTGCGGCTTTGCTTGTCGTTCAGCGAGCTACAACTAAAAAGTGCTCGAACTCTACTCGACTGAAAAGCGAAATACATTTATAGGTGGAATAGCCGATGTGTCAGATCCATGTAGATTTACTTTGGAAAAGGCGCGTTTTGCACTGCAGAAAACATGTTGAATTGTCATCATTACAAAACATGCATTATCTAAAACAGCGTTGTTGTGAAACAGCCCGGGAAGGAGCTCCTCCTTCAGCTTAACTCCCAGTGAGTGCCTGTGTAAGCAGGGGCGTGCACAGCCATCCTGGGACTCCCTCATTTAATCTAAAAGGGGGCTGTTTAAGGGCGCCGGTTTAAAAAAATAATAATTGACACAATTAGCACTGTGATTTCGCGAGGTGCTCATAAATGATGGACCTTTGTTTCAGTAATGGTGGTTTAAAAAAGTTTAAAATTTTAAAATGACAGTAGGACAATAATGTCACTTTTAATCATTTCAGTTCCATTCAATTGTATTTATATAACACCAAATCAAACATCAGTCGCCTCAAGGCCCTATATATTGTAAGGTAAAGACCCTACCAATACAGAGAAAACCCCATCAATCAAACAACCCCCATATGGGTATGCATTTGGCAACAGTGGGAAGGAAAAACTTCCTTTTAACAGGAAGAAACGTTCAGCAGAATCAGGCTCAGAGAGGGGCAGCCGTCTGCTGTGACCGGTTGGAGGTGAGGGGAGGGAGACGGGACCAAAATACACACTGTAGAAGAGAGCATTTTTTATTTTGTTAGTGCACTGAGCCAGTAAGCCAGTTTACAGTAAATTCCACTGGACCTATTTTAATAACTAATCATCTTTTACACCATATTTCAGCCTATAATTACTCGATTTTTAGCTTTTTCATCTTATCTGATAGCGAACTGAACATCTTTGGGCTTTGCACAGGTGAACACAGCATCTTATATACCCCATGTTATTAATTGCTTAATTGAAAAAATAACTGGCAGATTTACTGATTAATTAAAGGAATCATTAGTTTTTAACCTGCCAGTGACCTCTCCTAATAGAAGCAGTACGTTCACAACCAATGAGGAAGTTTACAAATTAATATAGTATGCCAGGATAAAGTGCCTGAAGTCTATTCTCAATCATTTGTCACACATAGAATGACATAGCTTACCTGTTGACACCAGTGACTGAATTAAAAAAAAAACCTAATCCCCTCGACACTTCTCTTTTAATCGTCTTCTTCTGGTTTTCCCGCTCCGCTCTGTTCTCCTTTATATTTGTGTCCTTGAACTTTGGAACCAATTGTTTGCAGTATCCTGAGTAAAAGATTTATCAGACACACCTTAGTCTGCAGCAAGTACAGCCACCAGCCGTGCCCACGTCTAAACCACCCGCAGTCTACAAGTCTGTCTCTCTCTTCTTGTAGGCTCTGGCACATTTATACTACTCGCACACTTAAGTCGTATCTGGGGAGGGGCCAGTAGTACCCGGCAGAAGGTGCAGACAGGGTTGGTGACAGCATGGGGACTCAGGTAAGACAGTCAGTATTGACGCCAAGTGCCAAACGCCTCTTGACCGCTGTACATTAGAAAACTAAATAGAGAAACGAGCAGTTTACATTTTTGGGGGAGAGTTTTGTGTAATTTCAGTCATGCAAGGTCATTGGTGAGGTCAGAGGAAGTAATGCATGTGAAACTTTAAAGTCAGGTAACTCAAGTTAATGAATAACATCTTGGTTAATGTGAACAGACGTTAACCGTGTTTTTTTTCTGCAGGCTAGGGACATTCCTCTTCATGCGGATCTTGAAGGACGGTCATGATCGCAGGTTCAACAATGTTAGAGACAGCCCAGGGACATTCTTTGTCTATTGGACTGTTCAAGGTACTTGGAAGTAATGCAAACACCTGCCTCTTGTTACCAGAGTCCTTGACCAACAGCACCCAAGTGAAGGGAGAGTTAGCCCAAATAAATCACTGTCTAGTTTCTGGCTCTTTATATGCATTTATTCTAGGCAGGAGCTGTTGGTTACAGTCACATTTATTTCATGGAAGGATTAAGGCAGTGCTAGTTGAAAATGATACATTTTTTCCTCCATTTCCTTCAGCCGTGTGGGTATTTATGACCCTTCTGCCCACCCTCATGCTGAACAGTGAGAAGCGAAATGTGCCTCTGGGAGCGAGGGACTACATTGGCTGGACTGTTTGGGGCCTTGGCTTCGCTACAGAGGCTATTGCTGACCAGCAGAAATGGATTTTCAAGCGTGACCCAGATAATGCTGTAAGTTAGGACAACCCTAAACAGTATTACTGTCTCATTCAGCGAGTGTTATAACTGTAATGTCCAACTTACTTTTTCACCTCTAGGGAAAGTTCATCCAGAGTGGACTCTGGGCTTACAGTAGACATCCTAACTACTTTGGAGAAATCCTGCAGTGGTCAGGTCTCTGGCTCTCAGCTTCCTCAGTGATGCACGGTCCACAGTATCTCAGCGTGGTCTCCCCTCTGTTTGTCTGGTTCCTGCTACGTTATGTCAGCGGTATCCCCATCTTAGAAAAGCAGGCCATGAAGAAGTGGGGATCCGATTCAGCTTTCCAGAACTACATAAGGAACACCCCCCTTCTGTGGCCATGGCCTAAATTTTGATGTCACTTTTATGTTGTAATGTTGAAGCACTGAACAGCAGTTACCTCTCACAAAGAAGCTACGTGCATTCAAGTCACTGCAAATGAGTGTAATTTTGTAATTTACTTTTGGTGTCTTTGCATTCTTTTTAATATAGTGTTTATGTAAAATATTTTCTATGGGCCATGATCAATATCTAAATAAGTGCCAAGTATCCAAATAGTTGTCAAGAGTATAAAGTCACCTCTATTTTCAACCCACTGACCCCATGTTTCTAGACTTCTGAATAGCGGTAATAATTTTTGACATTCAAATGTTAATGGACCTCAAACTGGAAACACAATCACTCACTCATAGTGTGAACAAAGTAGATACTCATTTATCACTTTTAAGCCTATATTTGACAGCACAGTGAGTGGGAGACACAGGGAATGATCTGATTTGGGCTTGAACTCAAGCCCCATTTTTGTCCTCTGTGGAAGGACATGACAACATGCATTCAAGGCAAGTCGAGGTTCATTGTCTTTCTTATGAATACTTCTTCATATAGAGCAGTGGATCGATCCATTGACCTGATTGGTAGCTGACCCACTCTACCACCTGCACCACAGCTGGTGGAAACGTCCATATTGTAACATTACCGGGGAGTTAAAAAATTTCCTGATGTTTCTGACTTAAAATACAAATATGGGAAAAGATTATTGTTCAACAGTTAAAATCAAATTATTGGTTCTTAGTGAGCCCAGTCATGTTAATAATGGGAATACCAAAGCCCCTGCAGAGGCTTTCAGCACATGGATCACCTGAGCATTCCTTTCAGCATCATCCCACTTAATGATGTTAAAATGGACTAAATGGGAATTTCCCCCACCCATCCGGTGCTGATTAAGACCCAAAATGTTAAGAAGCTGCATGAATCATTCACAGAATGGACAGCAGACAGTTTTTGTAAATGTATTTTATAAGTTACATGAATTTTAGAGTATTTGTGCAAAACGTGTGCTAATCGTTAATCAAATAATGCCCCAATAACTGAACAAGGTCCTAATAGCACACTGTAATTGCCTTCTGCACAGGATTGCTTATTAGCAGCCTCCCACAGTACAAATATTACACAGAGCAATAAACACAAAGGTCTGGCACAGCAGAGGCTACAGCCTGCAGCACAAACCAGTGACCACAACTCCTATTAGAGCCTTTGTTGCCCTTCTCAAGAGATCAATGACATTTACTAAAACAATCCACAGCCAGTGAAGCTCGCAGATGATGACCAAGTAGATCTTGTTAATGAGAAAGGTCTTCATTGAGGTCTTATTACTACTGTTTGTTATTAAAGGAAAAGGAAAGGGTATGTACACGTCTAAATTATATTCACATTACAAATCACTGGGTATAGAGACAATCCAATTAAAATAAAAACAAATGAAATACAAACATCAAAATTGAAAGATCGTGCAGTCACACAATCAATTACAACCTAGAATGAAATGCCAAACAATCAGTTTTTCAACTTCTGAGTGACACATGAGCTGAAAAACTCTTAAATGACATTCAGAAGCAGGTCACAATAAAATTGTGCAAATACAGTACATATTTTCATCTACGAGCACACTTTTCTAGAAGAATGAATACGCAGTATATTCTCATGTGTTATCATCTGAAATGAGAATGCCACACATTTAGCAAAAGCAACAATTCTAAAGACACACAAGTGTGCACAGATACAAAAACCTATTTGGTAAAAAAAAAAATTACCCTTTTACAAATTACAAAAAAAGAAGTTCAAAACAAAACAATCAACTACCATTGAGAAATATGACTTTTATGTAGAGGAAGACTACAATGGAGGTGTTTGTAGATATAATCAAAGCTTATGCATAAATGTACTGGTTGCTATTGCAGTAATAATAAAGGATTAAATGCAGCCGCTTTGTTATTATTTGAGGAGTGGAGAAGAAAAGAACTTCCCTTGGCGAGAAAATCCCACTGCTGATTTGCTCTTTGACCCAAATCTGCAACAAACAGCGTACATAATAAAACATAATGGAATTATTAATTAGGAGTCATGGTCAATAAAATAGAGTCAATGAAGGATAATGAGATATTGCACAGTAGATTAAGTTATATGAAAGTCAGATGAAGTCAGCATTTATGTAAATTAGAAGAGAAAACACTTCACAGCTCTATCTTCTCAATTAATCATGAGATCATTGCTTATAACAGCAGCAGGGCTGGGAGGATGTGGTCATGTGATTACCTGGGTGTCAGAGAGGACTTCATGCGCTGAGACAGAGAGCTTGAGGAGGGGGTTTTATTGAGCTGGTGCTCCGGAGTGGTCAGAGGTCCCAGTATGCTCACTGAAACATCACAAACAGTTAACATTTACAATCTCAGCCTCCAATGAAATGCCTGGCTGTTGAACAATTGCGCCCACACTCAAACAGCAACAACAACGAAAGTTTAAACGAACCCGCAGCTCTCTCAGGGGTGGCGTAGCAGTTTGCGTTTTCGATGATCAAGTGGTCCAAGTTTGGATTCTCGTTTTCTGCCATCACAAACTGGGCCCAGTAATCCACCGGCAGCGCCAAAAGACGTGCCACAACCTGAACAGAAAGAGATTAGTTAAAAAAAAAAAAAAAAAAAAAGGAAAAAGATCAGGGTTATTTCAGAGCATTGCCTCATCCACTTCCACCCATGCTACACTGGTTAGGCTTGCCTCAAGCAAGACAGAGGGGAATTACTAAAAAAAAAAGTACAGTGCTGTGCTTTTCTTCTGTGCAATATTACACTGTAAAGAGAATTTTGGTGGCCTCCAGCTGTTGTGGGAGTTCAGTCTCTTAGACTAAGCCATTTGACACAATTTATATAATTCTGCTGCCAGACACTATCGTTCTGATAAACTGCAAAAATGCATCAGAGTTTGAATAAAGAAGATTCTTTAGTACCTTATTAATATTAGAAGTTGCACATTCTAGTGTAATAAACTTATAATCTTTGAGATTTATAAAAATCTAACCCATCTTAAAAGTTATTTATGCATTCTTTTCCAACAATAGCCATTCAACATTTGCAATCTTTACATTATGGAGGTACATCTCTATCCAATAGCTTTCATTGCTATTGGCAAACTGCCCTTTTAAACAGAAGGGATTCACAGGAAAACTGGGTTCATTTTGTCTCACTGATATAAATCTCAGTGCTTTCATAAACTTGCACATTTAAAGTATTCAACCAGCAAAATGTGGAAGGGAACTTTTATTGCTAAGTGTCTACCCATGGGTAATTACATGTTTTG
The DNA here is from genome assembly GCA_024447675.2 of Pterophyllum scalare. Taxonomy (NCBI): domain Eukaryota; kingdom Metazoa; phylum Chordata; class Actinopteri; order Cichliformes; family Cichlidae; genus Pterophyllum; species Pterophyllum scalare. The sequence continues at coordinate 26,683 of JAMQGT020008190.1, forward strand.
TTGATGCCTGGAGCAAACACATTAAAATGAGCCGTGTTTGTCACAGTTATGGTTATTATGGTCACTTTTTGCCAGTGGATCCCTTATAAATAATGCAACAGCAATGGAAAAAGAAGCAGCAGACCCAGAAAGCTTTTTGATGAGGAGCTGCGCCACTTTAAACAGCTGCTTTTACTGTTCTTAGCATAGCAGATCACATTTGTTTAAGGCAAAGGAAAAGGTCTAATTGCTGAGTTTATTCAGCTGCACCAGTCCCTCTTCTTTACTGTTTCTTATTGAAGTAGCTGCTCAACAAGTGATTGCAGCACAGAGTTTCCTAGGAGAGGTATATAAGAGATGAGGCTGATGTTTCAGGCCTACCTTAGGCTGTCGTTTGGTATCCTGTAGGATTGTCATTGGGTCCGGATTGGGAACTGCATGACCAACAATAGTTGGGCCAAAAACTCGGGCCAGGTTACCGATGTCCATCTTAGTGTCCAAGCTGTCAGCAACTCTGAAAGAATTCATTAGATTCAGTATTGAATGGCTGATGTATATGAAACCAAATTCCCAGAGTTTTTAGTTTATTCAGCTCCAAAAAGTTATTCTGTGTCTGCAGAAAGTTGCTTTGCTTAATTCACTGTTTAAAATAATGATTTATCATATACAGGGCCTTGGAGCAGCTCCTCAGGTCACCATTGTCTGAAACAAGCTATTTTACCTCCTCTTCCTTTAAGCCAACTTTCTTCTGATTTTGTTCAGAGAACTCTAAAGCAGGGCTTTTGGATCACAGGGATTAATGGTAAATATGCTGAGCTCATTATTTAAAACTTTGGCCATGTTTAAAAATTACAATCCTCCTTTGTTTTTAATTGAAAGTAATACATAGAAAATAAAGAAAAGCATAAACGTCTCATACGTAACTTTTTTTTTACATCAATTGTCTGGAGTCTATTTATTATATGTATTAAGCTGCTGGATGCCCTAATTTCCATCTGGATCAATAAAGTATCTATCTATCTATATCTATCTAATCATCCATCCATCCAAGAGGCTTTCTCCTGTCAACCCTTTTCATATCTTCTTTACTATTATGTATGTATGTATGAATGAATGAATGGCTGGATGGACCAATCTGAACAAAACTTTGCATGAACATTATCACACAGCAGTTATATGTTTTTTTAGATGTTTTTATATGTTATCTATATCTTTAAAAAAAAGATTATAAATCCCAGTTCTTTTGATTTTCATATATATTATGTGAATGCGATGTTACACTCTCCGTTTGCGTCTTTCACATCACGTTCAACGTACGTTGCCAGGATGTAACTTAATGGTCACCAAAATTTGTATCTGCAACTGAAATTTGTTTGAGTCACCACTAAATATGGAATGAAGAATTTTTTTTAAAAAGCACTGCAGGCCACTATAGGGTAACTGTGCTGTCATGAACTTTAACATTTAACATGCTAACTGAGGCCTACAGAGTAAAAGATGTAGCTCTTGGGGGTTTCTTTGAGCACGGTCTGACCTTAAGGTGAATTTGCAGAGATGTCCGCTCCTTAGGAAAATTGTGGCCTGATACCAAAATGTCTATTTTGACAGAGGTAGTCACACTTGCTAACAATCGGTTAATCAAGTGTATCTGATTAGCAACACCTGGTTGCATGTTACCCACTTAATTCCTGGAAGCTGCAAGGGGATACTTAGTTTTTCACAGGACTGTATTCGAGTTGTATGGTTGGAGGAGAGTAGATGCTAACCTCTTAAGGTGAAGGATTAAGAACGCCAGTGTGTCTCTGTTGGGCTGTGGCAGGTCACCAATGGTTTGGTACATCAGAGATTTGCTGTTGTCATCGTCTGAAATCTCTGGGTGGACCAAGAAAACACATTTTTCAGTACAGACCAGGAAATAGGGTGTTGTGTGGATTTATTAGTTACATTTTCCTTCAAGCTGCTAACTGCAGTGGAAAACAAATACTAAAAAAAAGCTAACAGACTTAAAGATTGATCTTTTGTTTTTCTTCCAGGCAAATTCCCACCAGAACTTTCCATCACTCATCAGAACAAATTACAAATATAAAGCAAAAGCGCTTATGAAACCTGTATTTTATCATGTGTTTGATAAATTGCTTAATTTTCAATATTGTAGTTATTTTAAGTAGACATTACTTTGTGCCAAAACACTGGGCTAGTAACACAGACACTTACCAGCTGCCTCCATGAAGGGACGGTTGAGGCGGAAGGTGAGAAGAGGCTCCTTGAGGTTCCTCAAAAAGTCCTTGAGGAGGCCAGTGACAGCATGGATATCATCCACCTTACTGAGCACGGGAACAGTTTTGCTACGGAGAAACTTCTCCTTCAGCTCTTTTATAGTGCGATCAGCACCAGAAAGACGATACAGCCCAGCCTGAGGGAGGAGGGGAAAAAAATTATCTGCATAATAATGATAATGTTTCGAGGCAAATTTATTTGAATTGTAACCATTATCTGTAATCTACTGTTTGATATGAAAGGGCACCTTTGGAGCTTTTGAGTGACGGTGCCAACTTTAAACCCAACATCCCCAGGGACATTTGTTAGCTCAGGAAATAAATATTTTCTGTCGTCCTCTATTACTATCAAGGCCCAACTAAATATTCATTGATGATGAAACAATAGCATACCAAATCATCACATCCGAGTAGCTGCAGGCAGAATAATGTGGCATTTTCGTTAGAAAAATAACAAAACAGCTTAATTTGCTTAATCAGCTGTTCTGTCAGTCAGACTCTAGCTCCATTCATTCATTTTTGCAAAATTTGTACAAATGATAGAGTTTGACAGTTCCATAACAGATCATCATATTAAGATAAAGCATATCTAGTAAAAACAGAAGAGACACATTTAATTCTGGTGGGAAAAGTCAACACTTGTCACATGATGGCAATGATAATTATGGGCAAAAAAAAAAAAAAAAAAAAAAAGCAAGACAAGGGAAAAAGTAAAAAGAAGAAATGACAGCAAAGTCAAACAGCAATCAGGAGATCTGGAGGCCTTCCAAAGCCCAATTACAAATCGAAGCTCCCAGTAACAGATTGTAAAATCTTAGTTACAGCTCTGTCTCAGCTTAAGAGGAAGACATTAAAAATAACTACTGTGGCATGAGGCTTTACTGTTCTTCACATTTCTGCATAATTTTAGGGGAGCGAAATAACACTCACTTCATGCAGTCCCCTTTGCTCAATCTCACTGACACAGTGGACCACAATGGGAGGGATCATGGGTGATCTGTCCGGGACGTAGTCTGCAAGGACACCCTGCAAAACAAATTGGAAGTGGAGTAAGCAGCCGCCACTGTGATTAGATTTCAGTAGATGCACCTGCACATCAAGAGAAAAATGAGTAAAAATGTTATCACACACCTCCCCAATTTTGACTGGTGTGGCACCGAGGTTGGGGATGCACGGCAGAGGGCAGCGCTCGCGACATTCGGGGTGCGAGACCACCCTGCAGTCTCGGCACTTCAGTGAAATCTTGCCAAATTTGATCCTCTTTCCGCAGGGCACGCAGGATTCAGGCTTAATGACCTATAAAAGACATTCCACAGGGGTCTGTGAAGTTCTATACCATATATATGCAGCCAAACCAAGCAGAGGCACTTTGTTTAATGGCCTGCATAAACACGGCGGCAAATGAGAAAGCGACAGTCAATACTGGTGCCAAAATGTTTCTGTAGAGTAGGGGTCTGCATTTCATTTTCCCAAAAGGACACACCAGAAACTGGGACTGTTGTGGAGAGCCACACAAATAAGCTGAACTCAATTCTGCTCAATATTATTTTTTCTTTTTATAAAGGTTATTGGTGCAGCCCTCCACAACTGTCCCAGCTTCTCATATGGTCCCTTGGGAAAATTAATTGCTCACCTCTGCTGCAGATACACCAAATAAAGTCAATAAAAGAAGCAAATAATTTAAAATTTCCAGTCACCATTATATAAGGCCAAAACCTGTTAAGAAAACATTTAATTTGGAGATAAATAGAATCCTCCTTTGAACCAAGAAAATGCGCTTTTCTAGTCACATTCAGTCAGTGCTCTTCTTTTGCATTACTGAAATTCTTACGGTTTTGGAGACAAACTCATGAAAGCGGACGCCTCCATTGCTTTGCGGAGTACTAGGCGCAGCTTTCATCTCTCCGTCAGGGTTGGCAGGCTGCTTGAAGACATCCTCAGACTTGACAGATTCAGAGTCCCACTCCATAGCAGCTGAACAGGAGAGGCAGAAAATAAATACCTGCTTGTAACATGGCACAAACCTTCAGCTCTTCTGAGAGCATGCTGCGCTGAATCGCTGCTACTGCATAATGAAGTTTATTTAACACATCCGTCAAGGTGTTGCCATGTTGTTACTTTTGCTGAAACATGCCAGAGCCCCTTGTTGTCATCTTGTTAGCTGAATAATAGTTTTACTTACTGAAGAACAAAGTTAGATTAACCTTAACAGGATCATTTGAAAATGCTAGAATATTATTCCACAATAGTTAAGCCACATATTAAAAAAAAAACAAAAAAACCCAGCATTTGTCAAAATCGAGATATGCATTGTTATATTGTTCGGATTATTTTTCTTCCCAACACTACACAATCCACAATAATTCCCAATGATAGATGTAGTAAACTGCAGAAAGTTGATAAATTGATGATTGACTGACTGATGGATGGACTAAGAGAAGAAAAATCATTAATCATTTTAGTTTTTGTTCAAATATAAGCACACGTAAGCCTGACTGTTCAGCGCACAATAAATGCAATATAAGCAGAAGAAAATGAATGGATGGAGACTCAGACTATTTTGACATTTATGGATTTATGGAAATTTAAACAATACTTTAGGTATTAAAATCCTAAATAACAACTTGTTAAAAAAAAATAAAAATTTAATACTAACACTTATTACAGAGCTGAAGATTTTTATTTTTCTCTGGTTAAACCTCTTTGGGGGTCACCAAAAAAATTCCTGATCCAGATAAAAACCCTGAACAGCTGTCAAGGTTTCTCCCTATAGCCCAAAATTGGCCATTTAATATTTAATTTCAAGGTTTTGGCAATTATATTCATTTTAATACCTTCTAAAGCCCTTTTTTGACTGATACTTTTTTTTTATTTCTGAGGGCTACAGACACTAGATATACTCTACCTCAAAATAGACATCTTACCAGTCTTTCTCCTGCTGCGAGTCCAGTAAGGAACATTCTCAATGGTAGAAACTGCCTCAACAGAGCCTCCATTTACAGGAACAGTCACTGTGGTCTTCGTCACAATGGCCTCATTTCCCTGTCACAGTAAATGAGAACAGTCAGAATAACCACATACAGACAAACTATGCCAGGCTCCAACAATGAGCCATAAGACCTAGCTGCAATCAGCCATCAGCTTTTGGTTGCCAAAGCTGACAAAATAGATGCACGATTAAGATTGTGTAAAGTAAATGATAACAATATACAGAACTTAAATAGCTTACCATCCCTGAAGTTTTTCCTGTTGATCGGGACCTTTTGGAAACCATTGGAGGACCATCAACATGATTTCTCGAGGAGCGCTAAAATCAAGACAAAATATTAGCACCTTCATTTCCATTACACCTAAAACAACTCTCAAACTTTTAAAGCGAAGCCGTGCATGTAAAGGTAACACACCCTTTTTTCTCGTTTCTTGAGTCGCACTGTTCTCACATTGGAGGAGTCCCAATCCTGTCGAGATCAAGCATATCAAATAGATTTCAATTAATATTTTCACTGATGCCCACAGACAGAATATCCATAAGAAACTGGTATCAAGTCTGTATTCATGTATACAATCTCTTTGGGAAAATTCCACCTTAAACATCAAATCAAATAGGAGAAGGATGCAATTATAACATTCACAGATGAGGATTGGTTAAATATATGTGAAATAAATGCCAGCACCTTCAGCTGTTGCCAGTGGAGTTTTCATGGAACTCCAGAAAGAAAATATATAAAACAGCAAATCTGAATCCAGACACTGCTGGAGACTATGTAATAATACAATGACTGACCACTATCACATATTTTGGAATTGTCCAGCAATACAGTCTTATTGGTCAGATAGTCACAGAAATTAAAATCATATTAGGTTTTGAGATGACTATAGTTTTGATACTATACATATAGGTAACACACCACCTGATTTTCATTCAAGAGAAATATCTTCTTAAAGTATTAATAATTTCCAGTAAAAAGGCAATACCAAAGTGGCTGGCCATTGTTAAAGAAATATATGGAATGGAAAAACATACCCTCTCCTTAAGGCTTTGTAATTATAAATTTCAGAAGTACTGGTTAAAATGGCAGTTATATGTGAATGGTAGAGAGAAGACTGAATAATAATAACCTTACTTACATATTAGAAAAAAATTTCCTGTGGTAACTATAGCTTTGGACATTGGGTACTGTTCATAATGGATTTTTTTTTTTTTTTTTAACATGTAAATGTTTGGCTTCATCTGGGGTCTGGAAGGACTTGATGAACTAGTCTGGACTTCCACTGATTTTCTTTTGATGATTATCCTGGGTAGACCTCTGAGACTAATGTTAAAAGCAAACATTATCATGTAGTTAACTAATGACTTTGTGTGTTTTATTGCATCACCCTGGTGACCTGTTTCGTTCTGCTCTGTATGTTTGAAACAAAATGATAAAAATAAAGTTCAAAAACCAGATTTCAAAACGAAAGCATTTTTTCCCCTATACATGTATGCCATTTTAACATGTAAAAAGGGAAACACTTACAAGAGAGTCATCCGTTTTGTCATAGCTGATATCAGACAAGATGGAGCCTGATTCATCTATCGTCATCAGTCTGTCAGGAGCAACAGAATATATGCATTAGGTCAGTGTTATTTTCGTATCATTTACGCATATGTGCTCCACCCGATTCATCAGCTGATTTAAAACTAAGTGGTAATGCAATTCAATTAAATTTCATTTACATAGCGCCAAATCACAACAAACAGTCGCCTCAAGGTGCTTTGTATTGTGGGTAAAGACCCTACAATAATACAGAGAAAACCCAACAGTCAAAAAGACCCCCTATGAGCAAGCACTTGGCGACGGTGGGAAGGAAAAACTCCCTTTTAACAGGAAGAAACCTCCAGCAGAACCAGGCTCAGGGAGGGGCAGTCATCTGCCATGACCGGTTAGGCTGAGTGGAGAGAGACAGGACAAAAGACATGCTGTGGAAGAGAGCCAGAGATTAATAATAATGATTAAATACAGAGAGGAGTATAAACAAGTAAATAAAGGTGAATGAAAAGAAACAGTGCATTATGGGACAGCAGCCTAGGCCTATAGCAGCATAACTAAGGGGTGTTTCAGGGTCATCTGATCCAGCCCTAACTATAAGCTTGATCAAAAAGGAAAGTTTTAAGCCTAATCTTAAAAATAGAGAGGGTGTCTGTCTCCTGAATCCAAGCTGGGAGCTGGTTCCACAGAAGAGGGGCCTGAAAGCTGAAGGCTCTGCCTCCCATTCTACTTTTAAGTATCCTAGGAACCACAAGTAAGCCAGCAGTCTGAGAATGAAGTGCTCTATTGGGGTGATATGGGACTATAAGGTCTTTGAGATAAGATGTAGCCTGATTATTCAAGACCTTGTATGTTAGGAAAAGGATTTTAAATTCTATTCTAGATTTAACAGGGAGCCAATGAAGAGAAGCCAATATGGGAGAAATATGCAGTCAACAGTTTAGAGTGATGCAACAAAAGGTTGAAATGTTTACTTTAAGTGTCAGATATACCCATGTGTGCGAGAAAGTACCTTAAAGTCAAACCATCAGTGATCAGAAATAAGAGCTGTACCTTAAAAAGAGCTTGTATGATTTAACATAAAACATCTTGAGTCGCTTACCTTCGGCTGGTATTGAGGTTGGCTGTTGCCTGACAGTTTGTGTTCAGGAAAGCCAGAGCTGAGCGCTGTTCTGCACTCAACTGGATGCTATTAGTGGATCCCTCACTAGTCAACAGGTCCCGGATCAACTGAATTTGCCGGTCCTGTATCATAGAAATGAAAGCACGACACAAATATGAGCCAAGTGAAATAGCACAGCAGACTAAATCAACATCAACAACAAAGATCCAGTCATCCGTCATACCAGTGAGTCGCAGTCAGCCTCAGCCTTTTGTCTGCGCCGAATCTCCACATCTACTTGGTTGCGGGCATGCTTCAGTTTGACCTCCAAGGCTCCCCTCTCAGTCTCTATATTTCTCAGCATCTCTTTGCATGTCCCCAGGTCCTGCTCACTCTTTAGCCATTTGCGACGGCAGTCATCAAAGTTTTGTGCCATCTGAATAAAGTCTGAGGGAGAAAAAAAAAATGGGAGCATTGGTATGGCATCTGTATCAAATCATAGACTGTAAAGAAAACAGAAACTACAGCCAATGTACTCACTGGGTTCAATGTTCTCATTGAGAAGGTCAACTTGCGTCCTGAGCTTCTCATATAAGCTCTGGAGGTTCCGCACCATAGTCTCCATTATGTCTTACAATTTAAGACTGAAAAGAAAGGCATTACACAATTCAACCACACAGAATGATGGGGGTTATCCACATTTGCTGGTTGCCTTTCACTTTTGCCAGTATACTAACGAAAACACAATGTGCATTGTACTGTGTATAACTGTGAATGTGAAAAATAGATATTATCTAAAAACAGATGCCTTGCTGTATTGATAGGCTTACGTAAATGTGTTTTCATTATGTGCCGTTATGTTGAATGCGCTGGCTTCTTTTGTTTTACTTCTAACGCCAGTAAATAACATGACATACACCAAAAGCTCTATTAACCGCACATACACGGCGATTACGATAGGTCCATTTTTAACTGGTGGCTACCGCTAACCCCCGTTAGCAAACTTCAGAAAGCAACAGTTACCTACATACCTGTTGAAGTGGTGTAGGGTAAAGCCCTTCAGTGATATTTAGTTAGCACTTGCTCTTTTTCCGTTTTCTTTTTTTAGCCGCTAGCTTTTTCAACCTTTATCCACATCCTTCATCAGCTACGACCATACTGACTGAGCGGGTTGCATTTCAAATTTCGCCGCTACCCAATGAGAGAAGAGCACCGCTCGGATGTCAAGACCACAAAGAGAGATAACGTCCGTGTTTGTATTTTCGAAATAAAACCACTTTAACGACCTGTGGCCACAAAAGCAAGCGCGTAAATTTGCGTCAAAAAAGTAAAACTATTTATAGATTGAATATTAGCGCAAATTATAATATAATTAATATATAGCAACCAAATAAGTAAACAAATTTAGACTCAAGAGTGCCGTAGACAGAATGAGAATAACAAGCATGACTTCCGGTCATAGCTTTCAAAATAGAGTTCCGCTTTTTTTCCCCTTGGAGCGCGTAAGTGGAAAAATAACGACTTCCTAGAGACTGAAGAGTTTAACCGTTCATGTCGTTATGCTGCGACTTACAAGCACACACTATGAATATGTATGTACTGTCTATGCTGGCCTGCATCAGTGGCCCACTAGACACACCAAAAACTATATAAATATATAATTACTCTCATTGGCCTGTAGTTTGTGTCCACCATAATTCGAGGCGCTTTATATTGTAAGATAAAGATCCTACAATAATGTAGAGAAAACCCTAACAATCAGACTTAAAACAATTTAAATCATCATTTTAAAGCATTATTTTGTTATTCTGTGGCCATATTACATCGATTATTGTATATAAGGTGCTCAAGTCATGATTATATGTGCTGAATGTGTCCATCTGAAGGTCCTTGACAATTGTGGCACTGGTCATATTTAATATAGGCGTTCCCTGTGCTTTAATTTACTTATATAGACAACAATCACCCTATTACATTATGGCACTTGTGCATGTGCTGTTCAGTTAACCTGGCTCATATCACTTCCAAAATGTTTTATTGTCTTATAATTACGCATTTTAAAGGTGGATTGGAAATGCTGAAACAGCTGAAGTCGCCGATGGTATACTATTTATATACCCAACAGCATCTTATTATGATTAATTTCGGTCTCCGTCAATAGCATATATATAAGCAGATGAGTGAATGAACGATAGGCACCCAACTACAGAGAAACTGAGGCGTAGAGATACACGGTGAAAGGGAGAGGGTTGGGGGGTGTGGGGGTGTGTGTGTGGGTGTGGGGGGGACCACCAGCTCACCGAGGACAAACTTGCAAGAAGCAGAGGATGCAGAAAAGGCTCCGCAAGACAACAGTGCAGCTGCTCGGCGAGTTTTGAGGCTACAGAGACAGAGCACAGCTTGCAGCGGATTACAATGATTGCCACAACTCAACAAAACATGACCACGGAGCTGGTATGTGTGTTTTTTCTTTTGTTTCATTCGCACTTTTTTTTATTTTATTTTATTTTATTTTACATTCAGAGCACGTGTGTGTGTAAGGGGCTGTTCTGTGATGTGCAGAGGGGATTTTCGCGCAGAGGAGATTTTCGCCCATTCACACTTTCTTCATCAGTATCCATCACCTGGACAGGCTTGACTCTGTGCACTGCGGTGCAGGCTGGGGTAACGTCCGGTCTTTTTCACTCCTACATTGTCTTTCTGTCCCATGCAGACTTTTCCAGCAAAATATCTGCACCAGAAACAATGCTTATTTCTCCAATAGGCAGACGCGTCCCCTTCCAGCATGGACCTGCACAGTGATAAAGAGGCAGCCCGCACTGTATGATTGATTAGCCCTGTGGTACATAGATGTATTGTCAATGAGCAAAGATTATGAGCCAATATCTTCGTTTTACTGCCCTCACTTTAAACAGCCCTTGCTAGTTATGACACATACTCTTTAATATCTATAATTCACATTTTACACAGCTCCCCTATTTAGATGTAAAATGCATGCATTTTCATGAGTAGGCAGTTCTGCCTCGAAAACAACTTGTGAGCCCACTGATATGCATTTACATGAAATGTAATTGCACAGCAGGTGAACTGCACACAAGACTTATTCCTTGAAATGTGTGTGTAACTGTCTGATTATAAATGCTTGAATGCAAAATTACAAATACTGGTACATTCAGGTTGCCTTTAATCAATTAATGAATCTTAAAATTTTCAGGAAATTTAAATCAATGCTTTTTCCCCTCGTCTTCAGTCCAGTCCAGTTCAAATCTTGCCAAGTCAACTAATGAGCAGATCAAACTGTCACCCTGCTTGGGAAAGCGTTTCAGTCAAGCGGTCATTAGAAGCTGCTGCCCTGAAGGTGAAAGTGTTCAAGAGTCTAGACTGAGTAGTTAAATTATGTCTAATTAGTATATAGCCTATTATGATACTGAGCACGGTGATGTTTGACATTAAGTGACACACTAATGTTTAAGCCTTTTACTTACATGCTGATGTGGTGAAGTCTTAATGAAGTCATAGTCTGAAAGATTTTATGATAATCCTGCTGCACAGTTGTCTCCTTCCGAGGGCCACACAAAGCTGCAAGGCTTATAGATAATAGATAATAGCTGCGAGTGTTAAAGCAGCTCAGTGCAGTCTCTAATCAATGTGCAAAGCAATTAATGAGACAATAATATTTGTTCATATTCAATAAGAGGGTTTATTGCTGCTTCGCTGGGTTATAGAGTCTCATTTGCGTCAAGTTTGGGCAGTTCAAATTGTATTGACAGTATATACCCCAATATTACAAAACTGCAATCTATCCTCCCGAGACACCATCTGCTTCTTGGCCTTTGGACCGGAAAAAAAAGGTGAAAAGAGATAGTGGTTTGGGTCATAATGCCCGTTTTGACTTGTCATGTGTTGGTGTATCATAATGTTAATTACAGAAGGTGCAAAGTTGATTGCAGATTCCACTTAATGTGGCAGTCATCTAACAGAAAAATATAGCGCTGTGTTTGTGGTTTGGTTATTCTCTGCCATAAAGGAATAAAACCAACAGTGACAGTAACATTCATCCTTAACTCTGGTAAATATGACACTGTGAGTTCTGACAGTGAGCCTATTACATGTGTATAATTTTCCGGTACCTCTTTGGAGCTTGCTAAAAAATGGCATATTCCTTTTCATATTGTACTGTAACTCTATCTCTCAATTGTAGCTCTCCCACGTGCTCTTTACTGATGCTGCTTATTTCCTAAGGCAGGAGCTCGGCCACTTTGAGTGGCTGGACATGCTGAGCTCCGTCATACAGCAACCTTTTGTACAGTAATTTTCTTGCGTGTGATGGGGAGCATGAAAGGAAGATAGGGCAGCCTTGCAGCAGAAGAGGCTAAAGCAGCCTTTCATTTCACTAAGGCTTTTGCTGCATTGTCTGGCAATGGCCTCGAGGGCAAAAAAAACTGCCCTGTTAGTTCCATGTGGTGTTGTACCACCTACTGTTAAGTTTGTTTGTTTTTTAATTTTTGAAGATAAGAAACGCAAAGTCAGAAATCCGGTGCAGTGAGTGGTAGCACTGAAATTCATCTGAATCTGATGAAAGATGGTCTAGATATGAATCAGTATTGATCTCATCACTACAGTTGTTTGATTACCATTTATTTAAACCATGCTAAAGTTAACAGTCTGCGCTAATGATGACCTTCATTTTTAATAAAGGGGAGGGAAAATATTGACAAGGTAATTCATACGTGGGTTATCTGCAGATGTCCCTTGCAAGCTGTTATAGTGAATCAATAAAATCAGGAGCCTGTAGTTTAGATGGAGGGCCGTACTGTATGTGACTGCCAACAGAGCTGTCCCTTTTATATGTTGGTAGTTATTTTGTTGATGCCTTCGCCAATGTTCTGTGTGCAATAAACACTGCCGGCCAGTGTTAAAGGGGGGAGCTTGGAGGTATGCAAATCCAAACCAGAATCCCTAAACAGCTTGCACTGGTTTCCTCATTCCCCTGCATGTGATTTATTGTTGGATGCCTCAAAGACACAGAAGATGGAGTTAAGGAGGTCTCCTGAGCCTAATTTATGAATTCTGAGCACCGCCTGGATTCTGCGCAACCCAGCTGTGGTGCATGGCTGTGCAGACTGAGTAATTGTGTTTGGCGTGACTTTCTTTTGTGGTGTGCAAACTCAATCAATACAATTGAAATTGTTTGATTTTGTGTGCATCTCTTTGAGGAAAAGGGGCCAGTTAGTTTGAGGCTTTTACTGTGCAGTTTAATAAACAACTGCAGTCTATTTAGTGTGATTTCTAAGCAAAAATGGTAGAAGGGACAGAATAGTCTTAGTTTTTGTTGGTTTGTTCCACTAGGAGGTGTCACATATTGCAGGAAACAGTGTTTAACAAAGGAGTGTCTATCCAAAAGTTTCCTTCATGGCTGTATTCCCACTGTTAATTGTTTCCCCCTGGACCTTGTACACATTATTGATTCCCTGATTTGGCTGAATGAAAAGCCCGTGGCTCTACTGGCAATTGTAAGACTCTCTCTGTCTCTCTTCTGATTCATTTCTGTGTGGTTTGCCAAAGAATCCTCTCACGAGGATGCCTTCAGGATGAGTTATCCACAAATGTATTGGCTTTGATTTGCAATCTTGCACCCTCTGGTCTTTGACTGACGCCACAGCTCATGTGGGATCACGCAGGCTGAATAAAAAGATAGCTCACACTGAGGACAGTTTATGTGTGATTCAGTTTTGTTCTGGCTCAGCAGAAAACCCAGTTAGAGATATTTTTGCTTGTCCATCAGGGTGCTGACTGAGATAAACCTGGTCTGTCATACAGCTTGTCATCTGTTCGACTGTGCCAGCAGTTTGTGCTGCATTAGGTTCCCACATGCTTTGTGTCCAGCAGCCAGTAGGCACTAGCAGCTTCACCAGTGTTCACTCTGGGGATTCTGCTCAGTCTGTCTGCTCCATACTTCATTTGCAAGCGTGACAAAACTCCTTATACACTGAAATGTGGGATTCTCCCTGTCTGTCTTAACAAAGATGTGACCTTAATTGGAAGTATAGCTTAAAGTCTGCGCTCAGGGGAATGATAAGAGGAGTGCATCTCATTAGGCAGATGTTCCAGGTCTCACATTGCTCATATAATGAGAGAGAAGACGTGCAAATGAAAACACAACGTATTGGCATCAGTTAAGTGAAGCCTCCCCAGTATGTTTTGTTATGGAAGTTCAATTTAAAAACAAAACAAAACAGTTTTTCAAACTTTTACCCAAAAAATGCAAACTGTGCAGTATGATTCAGTGACTGCACTTTACCAAAGTCTTCACATGCTGTAGGCTTCTATATCTAATAGAAGGAGAATGGGGATTCCCTGAGCAATTGTTAACTGAGATGGTAGGAGAATGCGATAAAAAAGCATTAGAACCATCACTTAAAAGTTGTCCCTGCAGGTGTAACTGGTTTTAATTTGAACCTGTTATGATACTGCAGCAAAGCAGATCTGTTAAAGATGACACATTGGCAGGAGTTTTGTGCTGGCAGACAATGTTTTAGAAAGTAATAAAAATGTGTATCAAAACTAAAATTTAGATGCAGTTGGACAGATAAAGAAACATCCACTGAAATGGGTTTTTCAGACATTTTCACTCCAGCTATGTAAGTGCATTGTCAGTTTCCAGCACCTTGATACACAGAGTGTCAGAGGCTTTAAATCCGATAGTGAAGACAGGCACATGTGACGGTGGAGAGAAAGTGCTAAGGTATTAAAGGTGGATATTGAGGCAAGCGTGACACAGAATTGGGGCATCTGGTGTTATGCAGGGTGCACGGAAGAACAGCAATCTGTTGGCCAATGCATCACATATGCCCCTCTTCCGTTGCCCTCCTCTCGACGGCTTGGAGAAAAGTGATCAGGACCAGCGAGGTTTTGAGGGCCAAGTCAAAGGGGTGTGCAGGAGTAATGAAGGCTGAGTTTTATGGCTGCTTTGTGACTGAACTTTCACACTCCAGCAGGCGTGTGGTTCCAGCAGTGCCAGCAACTCATTATGAGGGAGCGGGGCACAGCCGGGGAACAACACACAATTGTATTTAATTGTGACTGATACTGATGCAGGCTCGTTCCATCAGTTCCCCCTGATTGCATTTGGAGGGTACACAAGGACTAGAATCTAAAGTTTGAAATTTTGCTCTCTGGGTAACTCTGTGTGTTGTTTGTTACTCATCACATTATTGTATTCTTCCTTTTATTGCATTTTTAACAACTTCAAATCCTGACACATGAAAGCAGCTCTTTGGAGATGAAGTATGAGAAAGCTTCTTTTTTCTTTTTCTCTAGAAGCGCATTCTCTACAACTCTTTACCCATCCCCCTCTGTTTTAGCAGTACCACATGGACCATCAGTCATGAAACAGGTGAAATGAAGCAGTATTGAAAAAAAAATTATGGTGCGGCCAAAATTGCTGCCGCAATTAAAGTCATATCTCTCATATGCAGCAATTTTGTGCAGTTCTCATATGGAAAATTGGTGTAATTCAGTGAGAGCTCTGTGATTCTGAAGGCTGGTCTAAGCCCCCTGAGACTCACTGTGCTGATATGCCTGTCGGGGAGAAATTTCCGTGAGACTGTGGAAATGAAGCAGCACTAATGTCCTCCTCCTCAGCTGTTCTTGCATTCATCACTGTGTTTGTGTACTCTTTAATATAAGGACCTGGGGAGTACAGACGGTCCTCCGAGGAACTGGAAGGGCATCGGAATCGCCATGGTGGTGATCCTGGCTGTTATGTCTCTGGTCCTTCTCTCCGTCATCCTCCTCACACCTGGTAAGAATGTGTAAAATGAGAAATTACAAGATGGGTGTAAAGATGGTGGGGAGAGTTAAGGCATCATAGCAGAGAGGAGTTGTAATAAAGAGCATTAAAAACAGTTTGATCATTTTAGAGATTTTCTTATTCACTGTCTGGTGGCAGATTGCATGAGACAATCCATGCACCCCTCATAAATCTCTAGTAGGGTAGGCAGTATATGAAGCCAGCAGCCAGTTAGCTTATGTTAGCATAAAGACTGGAAACAGGTGGAAACACCTCACTGGCTCTTTGCATAAGTGACAGCATCCTCCTACCAGCACCTCTAAAGCGCACTAATTAATGGTGTCTCTCCTGTTTGTTTAATCCCTCCAAAAAAAAAAAAATAAAACACAGTGTAAATACAACCATTTATGGGATTTTAATCTCAATGACAATTTCTTGGCCCTGAGCAGTTGCCTGGCAACCAAGGAAGAATCCAGGAAGTTACTCCTCCCAGCCACATTTGAGGGATCATAAAACCTTGTAAAAAGTGACTTCTTGGGTTCACTTTTTAGTTTCAGTAAAGATTAAACAAACAGGACATATTCTGTTAATTAGAGCTGTTATCGTCTCGTCAGGTTAGCGGTTTCCCCGCGGCTGCTCAGTGAATATAAATTCAAATGCAATGAGGCTGAAAAAAAAGGAAAAAGGCATTGCTGTCAATTGCATTTTGGTAGTGTTAGGTATTAAACAGTGAGGAAAATGCTTAACGGGAAATCTTGAAATGAGTTGACACGAATTCCAAAATGTCCAAAATTAGAGCACCATGCTAGGATTTAAGAGTCAGACTTTGTGATGGTTAATAATACATTTGTTCAGACACTTGGGTACTGAATTCAGTGACCTGAATGAGGTGGGGGTTTTTAAGCTATTGACAGTTCTGCAGTCTTAAGTTTCTTCTTCAGATTAGTTCAAAATAAATAAATTACTATTAATCTTAACACACCACCATATCTGAGACTTATGTGGTGATGAGATATCCACCCTGTGCTCATAATACGGTAATGACATATACAAATATTAAATGCACCAATGCCCCCGTACTGTACTGTGCTTGATTCATGCAGAGTGTTGCAAACTAATAACAGCAACTCTGAGAATGCAAAATATGAAAGATGAATCAGAAATCTAGGCCAAGTTGCAGAAAGCCTCAGACTTTGCATTTCTGTAAACAAAGGAGTGTTTCTGATGTGCTAGTTACTATTGTCTCTTTGCCCTTAAAGATGAGTCTCACTTGTTACTTCGCTCCCATCTCACGATGGAGGATCTCGAGAGTGAAGAGTTTAAAGTTCATGACCCCTGTGTGGCATGGCTGAACGGTAAGGATCCATGTTTTGACTCGCAAATCACTCCTCATCGACAAAGTCCTCATAACACCTCTTTAATACGGTCACCTACGACTGAGCCACTGGTTTGCGGCAGCAGCTACCTGTTCTGTTCTTTCATTCTTATAACACAGGACCCTCTTCTGTGAACTCTCTTAACATTTTTAGAAAATGAAGTGGCTCTTCGCACCAGAGAGGGACATGTCTTGTCATTCAGCCTCACCAGCAACTTAACCACAACTCTGCTGGACAATAGCTCCCTGGTGAGTATCCACATAGACTCGAGTACATTGATGGCCCAATAGATAGATTTAGAAAGAGATGTCATATTTCCCACTGCTCCACATCCCACTATTCAGACAAAAAAAGATTTGGAAGAGTGACAGTATTTACCCCCCACCCCCCAAATCTGGCTGCTCTGTGAGCCCTCAACATGAGCCTTCAAAGAGAATTTTCCAAGCAAGGGCATCATTTTGAACACCGCCTCTGCACGACACTGACAGACTTATGTGGGTCATTGCCGACGAGCTTAAAGCAGGGCTGTGTTGTCAGGTTGAGAAGTCACTCCTCGGTTTTGTGATTTTATTTTTTTTCATCTTTGCTGCTGTTTCCAATTCCAGAAAAAGTTTTTTTTTGTACAAACAAGCATATGGGATTTCCCTAAATAAATGAATTGCTGCGACAGTCTCACCAAATGTAGTATTCATCTTTAAGATTAGAATTCACATTAAATGAGTAAAACTTTATCTCAAAGGGTTTCACACCCGTTTGAGAGACCACAAAGAACACGTGAAGTCTAGAAAGAAGGGCAAGCAAAAACGAAATCACCACAAGTCTTAAACGCATGGCAGAAGCACATGTTCTCATGAAAAAAAAAACAAAAAAAACTGGCATGCACTGGGATTTTGAATTAGGTCATGAATTCTGGAGGAAATCAACATTTTGATGCAAGAATGAATGTGATATGGTAATATATATTTGGTGGTACTATATTCTGGGACCTTGCCATCCCTCCAAGTGGATACATGAAAGGCCCATACAGAATAGAGCAGATAACAGATGTTATTAAATCAAGGAGGAGCTGGGGTGGTGGTGGGTTGCAGTGTGGCTTGCAGGACCACACCACTGTGGGCAGACTAAAGCAAGTTAAATAGAGCTCCCAATATGGCATCTATAATTCTCTATTTTGTTTTGTTTGTGTGTAAAATAATGCAGTGTTTTTCTTGTTTTATTTAACTTGAGAGTATATTCAATTTCACTTGGAAATACACATTATTGTTGATGTTATTTACAGTATATACTTTACTCTGTGGCTTTATTTGACACTTACAAGGTGTGCAGAACTCACAAAAACACAAATTCATCATCAGCATAATAATAATGGGTAGATAATGTGCCCAATAGAGCAGGTAAAGACAGGTCCCAATTAAAATTCTTGAGAAACACGCCAGGTCAGAGGATAACAATCAACAACTTTACTTGCAATTGATAGAAGGAATTTAAAATATTTTGTGTTATTGGCTTTTTTTTCTGCAGGACCTGACCACTACTAAGTTCCAAGTGTCTGCAGACAAGAGGTTTGTCCTGTTGGCGTATAACGTTTCGACCGGTAAGTTTTCTTTGAACCCTGAGTGGGCTCAGATGTACCCAGAAAGAATCATCATTCTTTTTACCTTCAGAAGTTATCCAGGGTCATGAATTATCCACTAATATCAGAGATGAGCTATTATGGCTCACAAACTTCCATATGTTTGACAGGCCCCTAGTGGCATGCAAAACAGTTGCGACATGCATCCTGATCAGAGGCTCAATGAAACAACAGGGAGGAAGAGCAGGAGCAGGAGGAGTGTGAGGAGAAAAAGTGTGTGTGTGTGTGAGCTCATTTATGCAACTGCAGCAATCTTCAGCTCTCTAACACCACTTGCCAAATGACAGGGATAACATATGAGGGGTTGAATATTTAAACCGGCTGATGGCAGGAGGTGCAGGGAGTTGAGGAAAGCTTAGATTGTGATAGCCGTGAAGAGTTTTGCATAAAGGTGCAAATGGGGAAAGGGGAGATCAAGGAGATGGAGGGGTGAAGTTGGAGCTGCAGTAATGAAATCACCTCAGCCTGTTCGGGGGGGGAATTTTAATGAGAATCTGACGAGAATCTCAATTACAGGTGGTTCCAGATAAGCGCCGGGGTAGACAAAACACAGATCTTTTGCTCACTTTACTTTTAACACTGCGTAGCTCAGTTTCTCCATCCCCCACTAGCCACCTCGCTCTCTAAATACCCTCATGGTTAATAAATCGGTGAATCTTTCTTCAAAGGGAAGGCAAGTTGTGTAATGTACGAGTAATCAATGAAGCAAGAAAACAGAATTAGGAGGAAATGAAGGTCCTCAGCACATTTTCCCTACATTTTTATTAAAAATCTTGAAACAGATTTTTGATGCTCTCTTGGTCTCCTCTTAATTCAGCCTCTCAGCCTTTTTCCATTTCCCTGGGCTTTCTTTAGAGACCTGCTTTTGCTCTAATCACTGCACATCATATTGTCTCTGTGTGGGGGAACGAATGAGCCTGTTGCTGTGTTACAGCATTATCACAAACACAGTGCATCCATTCTAACTAAATTATTGAGCGCTTAGCATGGATTCAATCAGCTTTCACATATCTCTGTAGAGAAAGGGCTCAGATCCATGCCCAGTTTGTGCCCAGGCTGTTTTGGTTGATTCATACACTATTCCATTAGCATACTTCCTTTGATATCAGCAGGAATTGTCCTTTCTCATCTGTATGCTCAAAGTGTACACACACTCAGGGAAATCAGACACAATGAGCATGCCACCTGGAATCATTTGTTTATTTAGACATGATTTGTGTGTGTGTGTGTTAGCAAGGCTGGCATATTGTCAGTGCACGCGGGGGCTATCCCTCCGTGTCCCTCTTTTCTGTGACTGCCTCCTTCTCTCTCCTGCTTCATCTTCCTCACTCTCACTCACTTTTTTCTGTCTATCTCTGGGGGGATTTGTGCTGACTGAAGCAGTTTGCGCCAGGCAGCGGCTTTGCCATTCAGAAGAGGAGCAGAGAGCGGTAGCAAAAATGAGAGGAAAAAACACAGAAAGCAGTGGGGAAAAACACTCATGATGGAGGAGGACGCAAATGGGATGTGCACCGCTTGCCCTTAGATACAATGCCCAGTTGATATCAGTCAGAAAGATTATCCAAAAATGTCTGAGATGCTAGAAGGAGAAAGCTGTAGTAGAGAGAAACATATGAGCAAGCTATGTGTAAAGTTAAAAGGCTTCTTTGGATTTTGTATTACCTCTGTAGGCTTTAGGGGAGAGTTGTGCCTCGTAAGTGAAAATAAATGGATTTTGATAAGAGGGTATACATAAGTCAGTTAGGGAATTTTACCACACATGGGAACAAGAGAAAGCAGATTTCCTACAGGAAAAAATGTATTTTTTTAAAGCCTATTTGAATTCAGCAGGTTTGTTTTTAGAGTTTCTTTGTGTGTGTGTGTGTGTGTGTGTGTGTGCACAAGAGGAGAGAGGGAGAAAAGAGAGGACGTACATATTTTCAAATGAGTGATGTTGAAATAGTTCAGTGGAGGTGGAGGTTTCCAGGATTGATGAGCAGAGGCAAATGAACCGGTGCCTGCCAAGACAGTGTAGTTTCAGGACAAATAAAATGCCAGCAGAGTTGTGTCTGCACTCTGCAGCAAACCCTGATGGGTGCTTGTATTAAAGGCAGCACATTGTGGGGCTGCTAAGTAATGCATGTGAGGCAGGAACAATGTTGAGAAGAAAAGCTGCTATTATCTCCGCATTGTGGGTTTTACATTGTACAAAAGCTCCTAATATCTGTGTTCCTGCAAAGGGTGTTGTAATCTCTGTACATAGTCTTTGTCACATTATCCAGCAATATATTCAGAGAATTTAACCATGTGTTGTGTCCATACCCCCTCTTTTTTGGCAACATGGAGGGGGTGGGTAGTAAAAGGGAGGCTGACAAGCCGAGCGATCTGGAGGATTTATGATATGCTAGTTGCAGCCACATTAGAATTCACTCTGCCTCTTTATGACAGATGCACTCACTCTATCTTTCTATTTATCACAAAAATGCAAACACACAATAACACAGCATCTGCCAATGATATTAAATCACAAGCAGAATATTTCGGTTCCTTAACAAATCATAAACAGCTGATTGAACATGGTGCTGACGGCAGTGCTGCCCCCTTTGGTCTCAAAGACTGATACTCCCTTTAACTTCCTATCTTGGCTTCTTTCACTCTGTCTATTTTTCCCCCTCACTTTCCCGTCAGTGTTGACCAGTTCATGCTATCCTCTTCCTGTTCTTGCTGTTTTGTGTTGTAAACAGCTTTTTTTCTGCACCATCTAATACATTGCCCCTCATGCACAGCCGTTACGCCACAATCAGATTTCGATTTAATTTAGATAGCCTTAAAATTTATTTCCCCTCCTTTATCCCTGCAGCTTTACCGCTGTGTAGCTCCATTCATGCATTTTCTAACAGCAGACAGCACTAAAGAAGAAAAAAAAAAATCCAATTTCAGCACTAAGTGTGTTGTATAGAGGATGTGACATTTAATTTCTTTAGGGATTGGTTTTCCAGGTGGCTTGGGCTTTTAGAGGCCAGTGGGCAAATGCTGCTTTCAACTCTTTGATTAAAAACAGGCATAGAAATCAATATATTGCTTTGAATTCATTTGGTAATGCTTTGATCAGCTGCAGTTAGCAGACACACTTACATGCACAAATTCATTCACACACGTTAATTTAATTATTCAGAACTTCTGATGCTTTTGTAAGGTTTGCGACACAGCTGCCAGCCACTATAGAGCTCAGTGTGAGGGATATTAACTTTAATGATGCTGTTTAATAGGAATGTCTGTCTTCGTTTCTGTGCTTTTCTTTCACATGCTATGTCTTTAGTGTTGTCTCTTTTGCTCAGTCTTAAAGGTCCAACTTTCTCTTTTTCACTTGGGATCACAGTTATGATGTAATATGGATGAAATTGCTGCCAGTAGTTTAATGACTCCTGCAAATTAAGTCCATATCGCTAAGATGTAAAGATGTGATTGGCTCGATAAAAAGTTAAGCAGTGTTAAAATACCATCTACTAAAAAATGACCACATATGCAAATACTTCGAGTATGAGACACTTACCCGCTACTATTCTGTTAGGTGAAAGAATAATATTAACTATAACTATAGTATTTATGGGATCACTGAACATTTACCTTTCTAAATTTGTAGAATAAAAATTGTCCTGCTCCCTTTTGTCAAGCAATAAGCCACTCGACTCAGCCTTTGCAGTGATTTTGCAAGAGCTTAGATAATGCAAAATACAGCTCCTTGTAGCTTATTGCTTAATTGTAATGATGTTCATCATAATATTTGTTTCATTTGCATTTAACTTCAGTCGTACATGTATAGGTGCATGTGTGAGCACTAAAATATGTGTGTTTTCATCTATGTGCGGCACACCTTTGTGCATGATATCCTCTACCTTTTTCAGGTGTTCTCTCAGTCCTTCACTGCCTCCTATGCTATCTACAATGTGGCTAATGGGTAGGTGGAATCATCACTGCTAATGCATGGGCTGCACTGGGCATGAGCGTTACCAATGCAAGCAGACCTGCAGATTAAAAAAAAAAAAAAACTCCCCCCCACACAAAAGCGTGTTTCATTGAATCAAAACTTCATGTTTCTGTCAGACGTCCATTCATTTGTCAGTGTTGTTTTCAGGCTCTACCAGCATAAGGTTTGTATTGTACTTCAGATTTCACTGCCTGAGAATCATATTCAGCATTATCTGTGGACAAAAAACTCTGTGGTGGTAGCTGTGGATGATCCCTTGAAGTTCTGAGGAGTGATTCTGAAAAGGATTTCAGGAGGACCTGCAATATTGATCACTGCCCGAGTATGCCTTGGAGGGAAATGTTTGCCTGCCCTGAGGAAGAAAAAATAAAGTGTGGCTAGAAATAGGAAAAAAAATTTTTGTTGCACTCTTGCATGAATCAGACCCGTTCTCTGTTTCGTTTCCCTCTCTGCATCTTGCTCTTTTGTCCTCACAGTGCAGTAGCTCTCTCAAGGGCAGGGCTTGGATGGACCTTGGATGGCTTCAAAGACGAGAGTGGTCCCTGATGGAGGGCTTATGTCTGAGTTTTTGTGTGTGTTTCAGTTATCTGCTGGAGCTCAGCCCTCCAGAAGAGGCAGAAGGCAGCACTACAGTATGCTTCTTGGGGACCTCAGGGGAACCAGCTGGTAAGTGAGGGGCTTACTTATCTGTTGTCATCTGATTCAGTTAAAACTGTCAATATGATGGACGCTTTCCTCGCCCTTTACAATCCATAATAATACTGAATGCATCCACCATTTGGCATAATTTTCATCTTAGTAATGTCAAAGGTACCATATCTTCATCTACAATGAGCTTCAGTCGAAGTGGCTGTCTCACTATAATGGGTTTGTTTTATGCTCATAATACATATATAATTCATCTACCTGACCTGCAATGTAATTGGCTTTTACTGCTGTGTCAGTGCTCATCTGCAGCTTATTAACTGGCAAGTGAAGATGTATTGGCTCCCACCCGTGTGTGCGCTGGCCAATGATTCATTCATTCTTGGAGGCCATCCGCTTCACACAATCAGAGAGCCAGCAATGAAGTCTGCAACCTTGCTGTCTTTGATAATGGATTGGCGGTGCTTTCTGTCTGTGCTGCTCATGACAGGCCTTTGTGTTTGACGGGGATATCTACTACCAGCCGAGTGTGCCCAGCGAACCCCTGCGTCTCACATCCACTGACCAGGAGCAATACGTGGTGAACGGCCTCTCTGACTGGACTTACGAAGGTAAAATCTAGTTCACAACACCAATAATGAAAAGTAGATTCGTACTTTGACTTTGATAATATAATTATTCTTTCTTCTAAAACAGAGGAGGTGCTGCTGACATATGTTGCCCACTGGTGGTCTGTGGATGGTGCCCGGCTTGCATACCTCAGCATCAACAACTCTGCTACACCCATGATGGAAATACCTCATTTCTTAGGTGGTCTCTACCCCTCCAATGTGCTCTTCCCATACCCCAAGGTGAAAACTGCTATGCACTTTGTGGTTATTAAGTGTAGACAGATTGGGAAAATGCCAGTGTTTTCCATTTAAAGTTCAATTTGCAAAATTATAAAGTGTGGGGAAAAAAACAAAAGGTTCAGAATACTTTCTGAACCAAAGTAGTGGACTGACTAATAGCACAGTTGCCCCTGGTCTCTTGCTGCTAGCATGGCTAAAAATATTTGCCACAGCTTGCATTTCACATTTTTCACAAGTTTATTTGATCCCTTTTTTTTTTTCTTCATATGGGTGTCCTCACAGGCTGGCTCAAGTATCCCATCAGTCAGTCTGTTTGTGGTGAATCTGTATGGTCCAGCTCACACTCTGGAAATGATGCCTCCAGACTCCTTCAGAGCCAGGTAGTACAACTTTGTAAATGCTGAAACAGAATAAACCTTAAAGGCTTCAGAACCCACCTGAAATGAGTACACGTGTCCAAAGTCTTTTCCCTTTTACTTGCCTTTTTAAAAAAAATGTTTCTTTGCACCACTTTACAATGCTTTCCCCGTGTCTCATTCGTTTTGCATCGCTTCTTCAGAGACAGCTACATCTCCATGGTGACTTGGATCAGCAGCACCCGGCTCGCAGTTCGCTGGCTGAATCGTGCCCAGAACCAATCTGTGCTCTGCGTTTGCGAGGCCACCACAGGGGCATGCTCGGAGGTGAGCGGTCATCACCTGTTCCACATTAGTAATCTGAACGCCTTCTGTTGCAATATACAGCTGTAATAGAATTTTTGCTTCATTTACACAGTGTTGGGAGTCAAGATTGATTTCCTTAAGCTCTCAAATCTCCACTGACTGGATTAATATTTAAGGTCATTTGCTGCATGAGAAGAATTTTCAGTGATGTACTGCAGTATTTCATTCCTGCTACTCTTCTATAAATCCTCACAGATCTCACTTAAGTAATTCCAGCATATTAAAGGGGTGCCCTTTTCCTTATTTTCAATCATTTATATAGTACTGTGCAAAAGTCTTCAGCCACCCCTCATTTCTTTATATTTTGCTTCCAAGGAGAAACACGTCTGTAATTTCTTTTAAAAAAGTGGCCTTCAGCAATAGTTGCCCAGGATTTCTGAAGGTCTTTCAAAGACACTGGCTGCTATTTCACTCACTTTAAGCCCAGTCCTTATATCTGACCATTTTCAGAGGAATTTTTGTTTGTTTGTTAAGCCATTTAACACAGACCTATGAATCATTCAAGCATTAAAAAAAGCACCTAACTCAAGGGATGAACCACTTGTGTCTACACATAGCAGGCAACTTGGCAAAGAACCAATTTTAAATTCAATCTTTAGGAACTTTGTTGCTAGCAACATGTCAAAAAAACACACACAGTTTATTCCCATTTCCCATCTTACAGAAGATGAACAGTATATGAAAGTCATGTCCTTAAGAAATAGGGGGGAATCCAGCAAAGACCTGACACAGGACCTGAGAGATCCATCTGACCCTTTAGTTGATCCATCTACTGCTCACTGAAGCCTCATCAGAAATGGTCTCAGTGGGAAGGATGGCTGCCAAGAAGCCATTCTTAAGAAAGGAAAACAGTGAGAAAAGGCTGGGGTATGCCAAGTTACACAACAACTGGACTGAAAAATCAGTGGAAGCAGGTCTGTTTGTGAGGGGCAACCAATCAGAAGAAAGTTGGTTTAAAGAAAGAGGGAAGGGAGCTAAAATGGCTTGTGTCAGACAATGTTTTAACACAGGCTGCCCCAAGTCCACTTTAGTGATGTCAAATAATAAAAATATGGCATTGGAATTGACTAATCTTCTTTAAATGCAAGGCATAAAGAAAAAACAGCAAACTTTAGAGAAAAGTTGCAAAAAATATAATACTTATTTGTTCAGTGTAACTTTGTTTATTGCCCTCTCCTCTACTATTATTCTAATCTCTAATACACTGAGCCCCTTGGGTAACAAGTCAATTAAAAAGTCCAGGAATAAAAATACGGAGTTGGAAATAAACATAAATTTTATTCATACACTGTTATTTTAATTTGCTTTACTTTACTTTTATTGATATAAAGCACTTTGTAAATGGTATAACTAATGTTGTTTTCCACCTCGTTTTAAATTGAAATTCATAGAAACACAAGATGGCCATGGACATAATGCAAAACCAACGACAGGTATGGAATTCTTTTGTTCCATGAAATCTATTCACACCTCTTCATTGCAGTTGTCTTTCTTTTGACTGTTGCTTTTTTTTTTTTTTTTCCTCCATAGGATGTGCCACTGTTTTCAGCAGACGGCTCTGTTTTTTATACCATCCTGCCAGCAAAACAAGGCGCTCGCGGAGAGTATCACCACATTGCTGGTCTTGCGGCCCAGGTCAGTTTTGTGGGCAGTTAAAAAAAATGTAAAAGTAATTCCTGAGAGAAACATTTCAGCCATGGGGGGGTCTGCAAACCCCCCGCTGTTGACTACTGTTCTCAGCAGCACAGAAGTGTGCTTTTCTAATAATCTCCTCCATTTTTTTCATGAACAAAGCCATTTGATTGCATTTATTTTCCTCCTATTTATACAAACAATTGGGTCTTTCTCCCCGGAGTCATTTTGCTGATTAATATTTTCTTGGTCCTTCACTGTTTTTATGTTCGCGGTTCATTTCAATTATACAGCTTATTCATCTTGAGCAGGATAATTAAACATGTTAAATGATGCTTTCTAAGAAACATAAACTATGCAAGAGAAAATGATACTTTCAAATGTAACACCTTTGTAGTTGTTTGGGCTCGAATTCATGGATTCCTCTTATATCTCCTTAACTTTAGTCCCAAAATAAGCATAAAAATTATAAGCATGCTGCCTCTACCCTTTCTCTGTGTCACTGTCTTCGGTTGAACTTCATGACCCTTTCTTCATGTTTGTTGTCATCTTCTGACACATTCTTGCTGTATCCTCCTACCTATTTTTAGTCAGCGAAGGTGTCTGCTTCTGCATTGCTCTTCTTCTCTGTCTGACGCAGCCTGCCATCCCCTCTGTCCCTCCTCGCTTCTTGACATCAGGGAGCTGGGACGTCACCGTGCTCTGCGCCCTAGACGAGAAGGCTGGAAAAATGTATGTGTGAGCCACAGTGCGTGGAGCTGGGGCGTATAAACCTTTATCAGTACTCAGCTTCTTACCATGAACACACAAGTGACAGCGGGTATAGTAGAGTCGAATATTGGCCATCATTATAATAATCATCATATCGTATTGCTCTATGAGCTGAGAATAACTTCTAGATGTGTCAACCGCTGGAGAGCAAGTGCTTTTATTAGGTCAGACTCTACAGTATGTGAATGGTACACACGTGACTGTAATTAAAAATAACTAAAAAGCCGTTTTAACATGTAGCATTGATCTCAAGTTAAATACCCCAAAGGAAGCAGCTTTAACTCTGACTTTGGAAGGCATTGCATTGAATCTGTAAGAGCGTAAAGGATTACTTACACTGGACCAGAGCAGATTATTGCTTAAATCTGTCTGTATCCTGCTGGGGCCAGAAACCCCACATGGACTGATTGACTGAGGTGTGAGCATGACAGACAAGCAAAGAAAGTCAATTTTAAATGTGGTTATTTTCAGTCCCAAAGCCCCTGGGTAGCTGCTTTCTGCCTGAAAACAAGCAGTTCTGCCTTACAATATCCTACTTACATTTAGACACAAGTGTACAGTCCTATGCTTACATTTTATAGGCAAGTTGGTGGTAAGCATGAAAAATGCTGCACTGTGAGGCAAATCACAACTTCTAATTCTGCTTTACAAAGTAATAGTGGTCGATTTTCATCACATGCAGAAGTATGTAAATAGCTGCAAATAGATTTTTGTCATGAATAATTGATATCTGGAATAATTAGAATGAAGTTGGGGCTCTCAGATATGATCTGCAGTGCTAGGCGTATACTGTGAGTAACTATGATTTTTGATTCCTTTTTGTCGTCCTCAGCTATTTCCTGAGCACAGAGGAATCGAGACACAGCAGACACCTCTACAGGTATGTGCCGTCACTGGGAAAGCCTTTTTAACACTTAATATGTATTGCAGATATTTATAATTCAATTTGTCCTAGAATTGGGCATTTCATCCAAAATTCTTCCCGTCTGCAACTCCAGATATCCAGAACATTATTTTTTTTTATTGGAATTATGAATAGCCAACATTCACTATTCAGTTGTGTAGATCTGCACTTAATGCAGGTTAATGCAGTTTTGCTTGTTTAAATTCCCAAAATGACATTTTTTTCAAGTCATAATGTGGTTTTGATATTTTAAAAAATTACATTACAGATATCTGACATTGTAATTATAACAAATAATAACTGAACTGTAATTATCTTTATGGAAGGTTTACATAGTAAAAATACAAATATACGGGTTTATAAATGGTCACTGAATAGACAGGTAGAGCACAGACCCAGTGGTCCAAAGTGTGGGGGGACCTTGGACAAAGAGACAAAAACAAGCCACAAAATGGCAACAGAGAAATGTGAATCTTCAAACATCGACTAAACCACTGCAAAAACAGAAAGACAATTGGTTCTCAAATCAACTGCAAAGATGAAAACTGATTAATTAGAGACTCCAAAAGAAAACAAACTATTGCAGCTTCATTTCTCCTGCTTGGCCTTTAGGCAGAGCAATACGTAACTGAAACGAAAAGCAGGCTACATAACACA